>PVJH01022770.1:0-36034 GCA_004026705.1 Nesogale talazaci
ACAGCTGCCCTTTTGACAAAGGCCAAAGCCCACTTGCATGCGGGTTACTGACCCAAGAGGACAAGATCCTACTTTTTTTTTTTTTTTTTTTTTAGTTTTTTAGGCATCGCTGCCCTCTGGTGGTGGGAGTAAGAGACCCAGCCCCACTACTGGAATTGAACCTCTGTCCCCACGACGCCACCGGGGCTCAGCCTAAATCCCACTTTTGAAGGCCCCAGGCCCCACCGGGAGGCCTGGCAGCCCGCTGCTGTAAAGATCGGCGATCGGGAACCCCAGGAATCTGTTCTCTGTTCTTTAGGATCACCCAGTTCGAATCAGCCACGGGTTGGTTCTGTGCCCGACCAGGGAGCCGCGGGGGTTCAGGGCCCAGCTATGAGTCAAGAACCAGCGGGCCAGTTGTGGGGGAAAGGTGTGGGCATGGGCTTCCGCGAAGACGGCGCGCCTCGGGAAGCCCGCGGGGCGAGGCAGCCCTTGTCGGAAGGGTCACGATGAGTTTGGGACGGACTCGGTTTCTCGTCTCGGGGAAGGTGGCGCACGTGGGGGTTTCCCACACCATGTTGGAACTCACTCGGTTCAGTAGGACACCAGCATGGCTCCCGCCTCTTCCTTTTTGGCTACCTGTCTGGCTACATGGCCTCGCGAGGCCATAGCCACCAATACGTCCTGCCAGATAGATGTATGGTGCATTCATTTATTTCTTATAACCATTTTTAATTGTAAATGGGGCCTTTGTTTTGGGTATAGATCAAAACACCTGCTTTTCTTGGCACCCAAAAGCGCACACTGTATCCACAAGCAGGAAGAATTATTGCCAAACCTTCCTTCTGCTAGACAAACACGAAGTGTCACATCAGGTGTATCAAATCAGTGTTTGGAGAGTTGAATTTGCCCCCCACCAATCTGCAGTTTGAAATTAATCTACACTGAAGATTCTTCCAAGACTTTTACCTTCCTGCTTTTTTTTTTTTTCTTCCTTCCTGCTCTTTCTTGGGCAGTTACAACAAAGACCTTTTAGACAAGGTGATGGAAATGGCTGATGGGATTGAAGTGGAAGATCTGCCACAGTTTACAACCAGAAGCGAATTAATGAAGAAGGTAAGTGGGATAGCTGAGGGCATTAAATGAACTAGCAGGGATAACGTCCCTTCCTTTGTCACATTGCTTTTGTGAACGCTCTTGTTAACTGCCCAGAAGCCCGGAACCCTTTCATTTCTATTTCCGTATAAGTGCTATAAACCTTTACGTGACCAGGTACCTATAGTATGAGAGATGGACCTGTCTACACATGATGCAGTGTTGGTGGCAAAACACAAACACTCTGCTGCATTCACTGTTTGAGCGGCATCTGGTTTGAGCTTTTTGTTCGGTTCTTCGGTAAGTGGTCGTCAGTACCAAATTTCCCCTTGCTAGAAAACCGTGTGTCGCACAGTAACTCATCCCCCGTCGAGGACCAGACTGTCATTGTTGGCCAGTTGCTCCTGCTGATGGGAATGTGACTGAAGTAGTGTCCAGACACCATAGCCCTTTCCGTTATGTTTCTTTAGTAACCTAGTTTAATTGTCGATGGCTAATGCCCTGACATTGAAATGAAAGCCAGCTGATCCGGGGCTCCTTCGAAGAGGACACACAGAGATTTGCTGGCTGTCAAGGCTCTGCGAGTCAGGGCTTCTGAAACTTTTGTCCGTTTCCCACCACGCGTGTGCAGCACCCGCAAGCTCTGCCACAAACACTGGGATTCGCTTGGTGTTTGATTTTGGATTGGTTTTTGGTTGCCGTGTTCAGAACCTCTCACTGTTGCCAAGGTTTTTGAGACCCCCACGCTCAGTTACTTTTCCCCAGATGGGGGTCGCGACTGTGGCGGCCCAGAGCTTCGCAGGTCGTTTTGCCGCCTCCCCGAGAGTCTGCAGGTCAACGCGGCAGCAGTGAGCAGGCGTGCAGCAGCCTCGCCAGCCCAGACACAAAAACCAAGACCTGGAGGCAAGCCAGAACCTGAAGACGTCTGTTGTTCTGCCCAGCATCGATCCCTAACTCTAAATTTAGTCCAGATGCATTTAAAAGCCGCCTGTCTTCTAGAAATGAATCACCTGGCGCTGCTGGGCGCTCAAGACCAGACGGGGATGACGACCTGCAGCCATCTCCTCAGAGTAGCATTTTAAAATACTTCCTGGCTACTCTGCAACACTGAGGCAAGCAGGCCTCTGTGGTCTGTCCACTGCGGTCTTCGCTCTTGGCTATTTTGATCTGAGAAAAGATCAAAGCGCACAGCTTCTGACAGGTGGGGTTCCTCCAACAGCTGCAGTGTGTGGTTTTCCTTTGAAAGAGATTCAGAAAATGGCATCAGCTTCCTAACAGTGGTGCCTAGACAGGATCAGTTTTCATGGTTGACCAGTTCCCCGATTAATGAGGGATAAGACCAGTTCCCCGATTAATGAGGGATAATCAGCAAAAATCAGCAACTGACTCAAGACGAGGCCCTTACCCCGTGAGAGGAAATTGTCTTAGTGGAGGAGAAAGGGAAATGATTGACACAGAAGCAGCAGCTACAATTATTGGCTCAAAGAAAGAAGTTGTCAGCTTAATGAATGGGCTTGGTCCACTTTTCCTGGGAGCATTTTTATGCCAAGAGGGAAAATGACATTCTGGGAAATGTCTGTGAATGGAGTGTGAGAGAGTCGTTAGAAAATAGAGTTTGTCTCCATTTCAGGAAGTTCTCTTTTGAGCAGTAGAGCCCAGGCGCCCAGTGGATAAGCAGTCTCTGGCTGAGCAGGAGGGGGCAGTTCAAACGCCCGAGCTGGACCTTGGGAAGGAAATTTGGCGGTCTGCTTCTGTAAAGATGGCAACCTTGGGAGCCGCAGGGGTAGTTCTGCTCTGTCCTCTAGAGCTGCCACGCTTCGGAGTGGACTTGACAGCAATGGGTTGGGGTCTGTGTTCCTTTGAATAGAATGTCCAATCTTAAATAAGCTCTAAGGTATGAAGCAGCCACCACTCCCTTTATGGAAAAAGCTGAAATTCTAAGGTTGGAATAAAGTTTAGAACAAATAAAAACCCTCCTGCCACATTGGTTAAGTCAGGGGAGGGCTTCTATCTCGCGGCAAATGCTCAGTGGGACCCCTAATTCTCTCTTTACCATTAGACATGGAAGCAGGCAGGAAGGCTGTGTCTGGCACCACAGACTCTGCTCTCACTGTCCGGTGCACTCAGTTGGTACTGCCAGGATGGCCGGATCATCTGCCCATAGAGATGTGCTCTGTGCGCCAAAGTCAGGGGCCACTGTTGTCCTGCCATCGGCTTGGTCTGTTCTGTCAGGAATTCCAGAGATGACTCAGGGGCTCTTTTCACTTTGGTGGCCCTTTGGATAGTAGTACCATCTTTGAAAAGGAAAAGAGGCTTCCTTTTTGCTTTTGTTGAGGAATTTAGCCGTGTGTGTGTGTGTGTGTGTGTGTGTGTGTGTGTGTGTGTGGCTGGCTTAGCTAGAAACCAGGTCATACCTTGAAAACTCTTGATTACTAAAAAGACTCCCAGATTGGTTCCTCTTCACTGCTAAATGTTAAGGAAATCCATTCAGAGGCAGGTGACAGCCAAAGTGACTTCTTCACGCCCTGCTTACAGTTGTCTCTAGCCAAGTTTAAATAGCCCACAGGTGCTAGAGAGCACCCAGAAAGAAGAGATCCGCTTCAACGTGCCGCTATTTGCAGACACGCACCGACAGTTTCTAATAGTGTGAAACCCAGAAATACATAACCTTCACATCCAAATGTCCTGACTCCATGTGAAATGTTGTGAATTACTACCTGAATCCAGCGGCTTTTAATTTAGAGCATTACGTGTGTGCCCGATTCTGCTTTTAGAGCCCTCACGGCACAGCATGCCAGGACAGCGTTGCCTTTAAAGTGTTTCTGTTATCACTTTCTATTGCGACTACTTAGAGATCACCAGGGACCCCGGAGGCACAGTGGCTAAGGGCTCAGCTGCTAACCAAAAGGTCGGTGGTTTGAACCCGCCAGCAGCTGTGGGAGAGGTAAGGCAGTGTGCTTCTCAAAGACTGCAGCTGGAGAAACCCCAGGGGAGCTTCTGCTCAGTCTTAAGGGTTGGAATCGAATGGAGGGGAATGCTTTTGGTTTATTTATTTTTTAATAGCTCACAGGTGACAACAAGAAAATGAGGTTCTGGCTTCTAAAATGTGTGCAGTAAAATATCAATACTCTAATACAGATTGCTTACCATATGGGCAGTAGATGTGAACTGAGGAAGGTGAGTTGGATTCATTTGGTCGCATAGCTCCATAACCTGCTCTCTTCTCCCCCTTTACCTCCTCCTCAGCATCAGAACTAAGGCAGAAGCTTTCTCACCCTGGCATCGGCAGCTGCACACTCAGAGAGAGAGGCCAGGGAAAATGGGACATTCATCGACCCAGCGTCGCTGTCAGGACTCCTGGACGACAGGCAGCTGGAATGGAATGGAACCGTCTAGATTGGCTTTTTAAAAGTTCTGATTCTCCTAGAAACCTATCATTGTAAACATATCTGTGGACATTTGATATATTTATAAATCATGCATTCCCAGATGAGTTCATCAACATTGTGACAGCCCTCTTTTGTTTTTATATGTCAAATTTTTTTATTAAAAACGGCTTTTTAAAAATGTTCATATAATAATGGCAGAGTTTTACCGTAGGGATTTGTAATACTGTTCCTTTAGGGTTGTTTTAAGGCAACCCATTGCACCCCTGCAAAACAGATCATTTCTGATTTCTATCTGAAATTGCTATCATATGGGTAGAATCCCAACCCCCTTTTCGCGCTCTCTGTTGAGAATAAAATCCGAGGTCTGGGTGAGTCTCTGAGGTACCCACCATCTGATGGGAAGAGGCAGCCTCCCCCACAGACATGGCGTATGTTAAAGCTCACTGAGGAGACGCACGGCTTGGCAGGGACAGCCAGCTGGTCTGTAGGTGCTCCAGGTCTCCCAAGTTGCTGAGGTGTAAAGCCCACACATTTTTTTTTTTCTGGAAGGAACCAAAATTACTCAGGGCTCCCGACAAGTAAAAACTTGTCCGTAGTCCACAATAAAGTACAGGCATCTGCTTTTGCAGCCCCTGAATGGTTCCGGCAGAGCTCGGGGGGCAGCTTTGCCCACGTTGGGCCTTGTTGACTTACAGCCTTGGAAACCCGGTGGGCACTTCTCCCTTGCTCTGCAGGCTGTGAGTTGGATCACCATGAAGGCAAGTTTGGGTTTTGGTTTAGTGGGTGTCTCTTCTGTGCCTCTTCCCTGTCCTTTCCCGCTAGTGCCCTCGAGTAACTGTAGGGGGCCTGGGGGGGCTAACGGCACGGTCGGCCATCCACACCCACCAGCTGCTATGGAGGAGGTTGGAGCTCTCTGCTCCTGATACACTGGACAGCCCCAGGATCATCCATGGTGTTTGGGCTTATGCATTGGGCTGCTAACCACAAGGCCGGCTCAAAGCCACCAGCGTTGTGCAGAAGAAAGAGGTGCCCCGTACAGAGTCTGCCCAGTAGGGTTGCTGAGTGGGAATGGGCACAGTGGCTATGAACTACCGGGAGAGGGGCTCCACTCTAACAGTCTTCCTCAGCACGAGTCACTCCTGTGTGCCAACTGACTGCCCGCCCGACGGCGTCCCTCCTCCGTGTGGCCCACTGGTGAGCATCGGGGGCTGGAAAGGCAAGCTGGGTGTGGGGAGGTGGGGTCAGACTCTTTCTAATACCTGAGGTTTGGGCTGGCCAGCTCGCCTGCAGCTTTCAACCACCAGGGTGGGCTGAGTGAGAAGTCCAGGTAGAGGTGACCTTCTGCCTCTCTAACCGAGCAAGCGTCTTCTCCTTGCTGAGTGAGTCTGACTTACCTGGAGGCTGGAGAGCCCAGAACCAGCTCTCAGAGCTCTCCAAAATGCCCTGCCACGGAGGTGATGTTGACGACTCAGTGTAGAGGCCCTCTTGGAACAGACAGCATGACTGTTCAGGGCGTAGGAGGCCCTGTCTTTGCCTGGAGTAGCAGCCAGGGGTTTCACACTGCTGACCTTGGGGGTCAAGCGAACGTGGAAGCACCACACACCAGCAAGGCTCTTTCACAGAGCGCTCTGGCAAAGGTGACTGGAACGGTAAGTGTTATGTGGCCAAGTCTCAGAGGGCTCAGGTGGCCAGAGCCCACTGTTGTCTTCAGAGGGAGCCCAGCGTCCTCCCACAGTATCTACACAAATCCGTAATGCTTTAAAACGCGTGTCACCAAGTGGAAAAATCTGTGTGATTGATCGGGTGTATTTATGTTTCATTCATCCCATTAGTTTATAACACTGCCTGAAATTGAGACCGCTAAGTCAGACACCATGGCATGGTCCCTTACGCCAACAAAATTGATTTCTTTCAGAAATGTACTGGAGTTAATAGCAGATAAAGGACATCTGGTAGGAGACGCAAAAGATTACTCGGTTTAAAATACATTTTTCATAGGTTTCTCATCATGCATTCTATTTTCCTTTTAAAAGAGAATGCCAAAAGTATAAAGCAGTAATAGCCTTTCAGGAACGCATTCCTTGCATCAAGCAGGGATAAAATGGGGAGTGATGGTTTGTTGGGGAGATTTTGATCCTGAAAGCTGTAGATGACAATGTAGAACTGTCTATAAGGTTTCCAGGGCTGACATCTTTTTTTTTTTTTTTTTGGGGGGGGGCATCACTGCCCTCAGGTAGTGGGAGTCGGAGGCCCAGCCTTTCCTCCATGGAGCTGGAATTGAACCTCCATCTCAGTGGGCCACAGTCGCATGCACAACCACTACGCCACCGGGGCTCAGCCCCAGGGCTGACATCTTTATGGGGCAGTTGGCATGAGAGGCTGCGGTGTTAGAACTGCTGACCTTACTGTCAGATAAGAATGTTCTCACCATTGTATCACCAAAAATCCCTTGTGGAATAATACCTCTTCCAATTTCCTTCACTTTTCTGTATATGTTTGAAAATTCCTTAAGGCCAAAATTTCTCAATTCTTCAGTGTTTGAGGAGAAAACACTGCCTCAAAAAGATCCAATCATAGTATTAGATACAGTTAATTATCTAGATGAAAAACTGCAGCCTTCACTGTGGTTTACATCCAATAGAACATAATCCAAAATCCTCACAACTGGCCCCCCAAAAATAAAACGATAGAGGGAGAAATAGCGAGTCTGTTAAGCGTTTCATCTTGCCTGGATCCACAATCAAAGCCCATGGAAGTAGCAATCGAGTTCAAAAGCACAGATTGCAGTGGGACCTCTTAGAGAGGTGAAGAACAAGGATGTTCCTTCGGGGACTAAAGTGCGCCTGACCCAAGGCATGGTATTTCCCATCACTTCACATACATGTGGAAGTTGGACACTGAAGAAGGAAAACAGAAGGATCGATGCATTTGGATTATGGTGCTGGCAAAGGATACTGACAGTCCCCACAACAACCAGAAGAACAAACAAATCGATCTTGAAGCACAGCCACAATGTTGCTTGGTTGTGAAGTTGGCTAGAGCCTCGTGCGCTTGGGGTTTGTCATCAGGAGAGATCAGTCCGAGGAGGGGGATATTATGCTTGGCAAGGTGGAGGGGCAGTGAAGAGGAGGAAGACCCTTGAGCTGGAGGGACACAGTCGCAATGAGCTCACACACGAGAACAAAGAGACGATGGCAGGAGTGGGTTCTGTTTGGGGACTGCTGTGCAGAGGGTCTCTGGGTGTCTGAACTGACTTGATCGGCCCTCATAATGCCCCGAGCAAGAGACAGATACATGTACCAAGAACGGTTAGTCTCATCCGATTTTTCAGTGTTCAAACAGTGGACTTCAAGATTTCGAACATTTATCATCATTCACAGGTTGTTTTTAAAATAAAACTCAACCTTTGAGATACCATTTTCCAGTGATTTCTTCCTTAATGTGTCCTCAGCTTAGGCCGTTTTTCTTTTCACATCTTTACCACCTCTGTCCTGTCTCAGCTGTAAATTTACACACTATTTCAGAACCCCATCCTTCATGTCCTTCTGAAAGAGGAACGCCACAGCCATCAAGTTGATTCTGATTCAGAGCAGCACTGCAGCATGGAACGACTCATTGGGTTTCTAAAGCTGCACACCTGCATGGGAGCAGAGGGCTTCAACTTTCTAACTCAGCAGCTAGTGGGTTCAAACTGCTGACCTCGTGGCTCGGAGCCCACCCTGTAACCTACTAGGCCTGCAAGGCCCGTGAAAGACCAGCAGCCCAGAAACAAATGTTCGCATCGCAGCCTTCATGTATTATGATACAGCCCACCGTGGCAGCCATCGAATGGGCTTCTGCCACGTGGCAGCTGCCACATGGCAACTGCAGGCTCGCCCCTTCACATGGGCAAAATCCTGCTTGTCACAGGAAGGGACGTGGCAAGGCATCACCTTCCAAGTGGAAGTCAGTGGCCATGAAGTATGTTTTCTCTTAAACTTTCCCCAGAAAATGACTTTTTGAAACATTCTTGGATTTGGCCTAACGGACCAATCTTTTACACTCAGTGGGAAGGGTTCCTTTGAACTTTCCAAAGATCCATCCCAACCATGGGCTGGGGGAAAGGTCATTTAACCGCCCTGCTCATTCTCATGGGTTGCCAACCTGTGGCAAATCTCAGTGAACGCTCGGTCTGTGACGAGGTTAATTGTTAAGGGCTGCAGCTGCTCCAGCTGACAGGCGCTCTATGAGCAACAGAACAAAAGGCCTGATCTTGCATGAGCCTCTCCACTATGTGTACGCCTTATTGTTGCAACCACCAGCTCAAGCCATCTTGTTGAGGGGCTTCCTCATCTTCACGGACCCTCCACTTCACCAAGCCTCCTCCTTTAAGGACTGATCTCTCCTGGTAACATATCCAAACTATGGGAGGTGACGTCTCACCATTGTTGCTTCTGAGCCCCACTCTGTACATCCTCCAAGGCAGGCAAGATGGTTGCTTAAGTGAGGAATATTGATATTATCGTACATGCTAGGTGGTGAAGGCAGACTGCATGGTTTAAAATCAGGAAAGGGGTGAGCTGGGTTTGTGTCCTCTCGCTGTACTTGCTCCATCTGTATGCTGGGCAAATCATCAGAGAAGCTGGAAGAATGCATCAGGACTGATGAAGGCATATTAACTTGTGTATGGTATGCAGGTGACACCACCTGCTTGCTGACAGCGAGGGCGCATGGAAGAACTTGATGAAGATCAAGGGGGGCAGCCTTCAGAATGGATAATGCAATGTAAAGACCAAAGGCCTCACAAGTGGATGCTAAATAACATGAAAAGCGGTGAAAAGGTTGAAATTGTCAAGGATTTTGTCTTGCTTGGATCCACGGTCAATGCTCCTGGAAGCAGCTTTCAGGTCAAACCACACGCTGGATTGGGCCAATGTACGGCACAAAGTCTTTTGTGTTGAAAAGCAGGGATGTTACTTTGAGGGCTGAGGTGCACCTAAACCAAGTTACGGGATTCTCCATTGCCTCATATGCATCTGAACGTTGGACGTTGAATAAAGATGACTGTAAAAGAATGGATGCATTTGAATTGTGGTGCTAAAGATATTGAAAGTACCATGGAGCGCGAATTACTCTCTATTGGAAGGAGGCCAGAGTGCTCCCTTAGAGGTAAGACTCTTACTTTGGACATGGTGTCAGGAAAGAGCAGTCCCTGGAGGACATCTTGTTGCCACATCAAGGGTGGCATCAAAGAGGAAGGCCGTTGAAGAGATGGGCTTGACACAATGGCTGCCATCAACGGGCTCAAGTATGGAGCCATTGGGATGGCGGCACAGGACCAGGATAGGAACATGCGCATGCGCGCACACACCCACCCAGTCACCGAATCATGCCAATTTCAGAATTATGAGTAGGGTGGAGTCTGGCCTGTCAATCTGGAGATAGCTAATGAGACCTCTGTGTGGACTGGTCTTTTCCTGAGAATTCTGGGAAATGTGGTAGTTTCTTCTTGGAGGCGGGAGACACTATCTCACTTACTTCTTTGGAAACAGTTGACAAGGCTGGCTTCCTACGAGACACCCCTGAGAAGAAACCACATGGGCCAACCTCGACGTGGCCAGAAACCTGGACCTAGAAAAGCCACGTGGGGACTCCTCCCAGCACTGAGATGCTTCCTCCACCGCTGACCTTGCCCCCACCGGCCTGGGATCTTCCTGCATGGCTTTGGTGAGTCTGGAGAGGTCTTTATAGATTGTTGTTGGACATATGGGCTAGTATTGGACTTAAGACCTTGGACTGGACTGGGTTGGGAGGCTTTCTCAACGTTCCATTCCTCTTGTACATGAACCTCTCCCTTAAATCCATATGCGTGTTTATGCATTTGTTTCTCGAACCTACCCAGGCTCACGCACAGTATTCGGTGCACAGGGTTGCCATGGGTAGGAACACCTTGATGGCACCCAAGAACAAGAAGTCCCTCCATTTTCAACCTTTCACATCACTTCTAGTGAGGCTAACTAACCTAATTATCAGGAGATGCCCCCAATAATAGAAGGTACCTTCGCTCTCATCACAAGTGATGCAAAACTGACAAAAATTAAACTGTTTCCTCTAAAGACAGACTCTCTTATTAATCAAAGACCAGCAAACAGAAATCGAGACAAGTCTTAACTTCCTTGCGATTGGAGCGTGTTCTAGAGTTGGTGGTGGTGAGTTTGGTTTATTTTAGACTCAGGGGTGTGCTGTGCTGTCAGACAAGGGCAGCAGCCTCTGGAGGACTTGACCCGGGATCCCCCACCAGAGTGAGCCAACACAAAAAACAAAACAAATTCTTCACTGTGACCCTCCCCTTCTGCTGGAGAGAGTGCTGCCGCTGGGGACTGAGGGGTCTTGCCCTCCACGGATTCATCGTGAAGGGACAGTGGCGTGAGTTGTGTGGGCCCTAGTGGTTAGAGCCATGTGAACCAGCAGCCATAGAAGATTGCCTGTGACATGTGGATACTTGACTTCCTGCGCCAGCGGGGCAGGGATCTGCAAAGTGAGGATTCCAGCTCCAGTCTTCTCTGAAGACTCGGCTGGACGTGCTTGTCTGTGGAAAGACTGGCACGTGGAGGGCTCTGTCTCGTTTCGTTCAAGGGAAACTAGGAAAACTCTCCTGCCGAGATTTACACAAAAGACAAGTGAATGCTTAAGGCAGACCTGGCGGTGCGAGTTGCAGAGCAGGGGCTAGAAGGATGACAGGCTGTGGGCATTACGAACACAATGCCAAGCTGCTCTGGAGGGCAGGAAGGCTCAGAACCTCCAGAGGGCTGGCTGCCAGGAAGAAGTGGTGGCCCTTGCAGGGAGCTTGCACAGCCCTCTCTTAGAACCAGGCAGCACAGCACCCCCTACCAGCTGGGTGTGCAGTCTGCGGAGTACTCGTCCTGCCATAGGCATGGCTCTGGCATGCTGTGCAACAGGAAACTTGAACTGGGGTTTTGTCCTAGACAGTGACTAGGGCGTACCGCTGGGGGTGTGAATGGTGGGCGCCCACTATACCATCATGTATGGTCGCCACTTCCCCCAAACCAGGCATTCTAAACCCCCCCGAGTGGTGGGAGTGATTGATTTCCTTCTACCTTTCTGCATTTACCAAATTATCTTTTAAGGCTACAACTGTTAGTTAAAACAAAAACCAGAGAACTGCTAGTTAAAATGTCCCCAAAGGACTCGTTCGGAGCCAGGAGGAAGCCCTGTGCTCTCTTACAGGGCTCTTGGTCCCTTGCCCAGGTGTGAGAACACAGGGGAAGGCTGTCTGGAAAGGCTGTCCTCAGTCTTGGACTTGATGTCTCCATTGTTGATGCTTAGATGGTCTCTCACAGCGTGATCTTTCAGAAGTCATTCTTGCGGGGGCGGCACAGTGAGTGTGGTTTCTTCTCAAGCTGTTCTGGGCAAACAGGGACCCATCTGATGCATAAGTGCTAGCAAAAGCCATAGGAGGTTACTTCATCCTGTAGATTGGTCCATCAAACTCACTACTGCCAGGCCTTGAAACCCCTGCTCCTGGGATCTTGTCTTCCTGCTGATGTTCCTGGGAGTCTCCACCTGCAACCACAGCCGCATGTGCCCATATAAGAACAGGCCTATAAGCAAAACCCACTGCAACATAGTAAGGTTACCAACTTAGGTTTTCTTTAGAGGCGATGTTCCAAGTCTTTAGTCAAATCTGGTGACATGAGGTCTGGATTCTTTCCTATTCCCAGCCCGGTATGGTTATCAGGGCAAACAAAATACAGTTTTCTAGTGGAAGGGAAAAGTTTCCCTCAGGTTTGGAATAACATAGTAGGTAAGCAGCTTCCTGGTTTTTGTTTTCATTGTACCAGCACCAAGGCAAAGATAGAAAATCTCCCAACTCAAGTTTTGTAAGATAACTTTACACAGAGCCAAAGGGCAGCCAGCACCTCTGCTGTTGGCATTCTGTTCAGGAGTGCAGCTAGTTCAACTCAGCTGGTGGGCTGTGGTATTCTTGGCAAAAGATCTTATTTGTAAAGGGAGGAGGGAAGAGGGCCAGTGGACCCTTTGAGCTTTACACAGGAAGCAGCAAAACCAACTCTGCTCTCCAGAGGTCTGCACTGAAGTACTCTGATGTTTGCAGCTGGCAGCCTTAAAACACCACAGAACTTCTCCCTCGTTCTCTGACAGGTCGCAGATGGCTTTATGTCAAGGAGGGAGGGTGGGCTCAGGGTGATGGAGGTTTGTAAAGGAAAGGGCGTGGCTCATTCAGCTCGTTGGCCAACACAAGCAGAAAAAGCTCTAGCCCATGCTGTGAATAGAGCAAAGTTTCCAAGGCTAACCTTTTCTAACAATAACATTTTGCTCTCCATCTCTGTCCCATGCCACACCCCCTACAACTGAAGACGATTACAGCGAGTCTTCGCTTCTTGCCAGCTCGGCTGTTGGCTTACTAGATGAGATGTGGAGTGCCCGGGCTATCCTTGTGGCCTACGATCCTGTCTTTCAGAGACAGCTTCTGACCCTCTCTCCCTAAGCTTCCAACCTAATGGCATGTCATGAATCCGTCTTTCTGGCTAGACCTAGGCTCACCTTCCCATAGCAACTGTACCAAGACCATCGTCATGGAAAAGACCGCCAACCAGCTGAATGATTATTTGCTTCTCCTCAACTGTCTGTTCTTTAGATTAGGGTCTCCCCAAACGAGTTACCGCATAAGGCACTGCTACACGCATACAACGGCCAAACGTTAGCCCTAAGAAACGCCAAGAGTTCCTGCAAGCTCATTAACAGTTCCCAGCAGAGTATCAATCTTTCATCTGCCAAAAAGGACACATGGAGCCCATCTTTCCAAGCTTGATTTCAACTTTCAAGGAGCTAATGTTGTAGGACAGAGGGTGTCATGCAGTCAGTAAGGTTTGTGAAGGAAAGGGCATGACTCATTCGTCTATTCGGCCAACTTGAAAAAAGTAGTTCTACCCTATGCTGTGAATTGAGAAAACTTTAAAAGGCCAATCTTTTTTGAACCATAAAACTTCATTTTAAAACAGTGACCTTGGCTGAGCCCTGGTGGCTTAGTGGTAGTTTGCAGGACTGCGGCCCACAGGGTTGACCTTTCAAACCCAGCAGCAAGGCTGGGCTTGCTACTCCCACCAGGGCAGTGATGCCACACACACACACACACACAAAAGATTGAGTGTCTCTGTGATTTGGAATCTGCTCAATTGCAATGTTAGGGTTGAGCCCCGGTGGCGTTAATGGTTGAGTGCGGGACTGCAGCCCGCGGGCTTGGCGGTTCGAATCCAGCAGTGGCGCTCAGGAGCAGCGCTGGGTAGTACCCATGATCACCAGAGGCAGTGATGCCCAGAAATTAAAAAAAGAAAAGGAAAAAAAAGTGACCTGTGCCATAGGCCACTATTACTGAAAAAAACTACTGTCACTTTTTCTTCTATCTTAGGAAAGCTCAGTTCATTCGTTACTAGCTAAGAACTGAACTAACAGGGCTATCATTCTGGCATAAAGCCCTGGTACATGGTTTACTTACTCTGTGGTGATCTCGGATAGGCAAAACCCCCAGTGGCTTGTTGTGGGGAAAGAGGAGTATCTGCTTCTGTAAAGGGTCACAGCCTCATAAACATGGAGAGCTAGCCGGACTCAGAACCGCCTGCCCAGTGTATTGGCTTTTCAATTCCTACACAGCTAATCCTCACATAATAGATTCCTTTGGGACTTTGTATTGCTGAATCTTTTTTTTTTTTTTTTTTGAGACATCACTGCTCTGGTGGGAGTAGGAAGCCCAGTCTTGCTCCTGGAGAGCTGCTGCTGGATTTGAACTGTGAACCCTGTGGGCCGCAGTCCCATACACAACCACTACGCAGCAGGGCTCAGGCTCCTTTCGGTCCTTGCATTGCTGAATCTAACAGAAGTTCTATAACACAACCAAGGCTCCAAGATTTCCGTGATATGAGCCTTTGAAAGATCACAGTAATAATTCTCAATTGTACTTGGGTCTCAAGGACTAAGAAGTACCACATGAATAAACTCAGGAGATAGGCATCTTGCTTACGGAGCAAGAAAAGCGTGTTGCTCAATATTGACCTTTAACAGCCTTCTTTCCCCAAGACCTCCCAACTACATCAGACTTTCTAGATCAGTTCTAGAAGTTATTCAAATCTCTTTTTCTGACTCGGTGGAAAGGGTGGGTCTCCAGAGACAAAACATTTCCAGTGCGGGAAATTTGGGGGTGGGAGTGGGGAGGGGAGGGTGTCTATTGGTAGTTAAGCCATAGTCCCGTGAGACTATCCAGAAAGTGTTTCTACAAGCAAAGTTTATTTACATTTGACAATAGTGGAAAATGGGAGTGAAAGAAAAATCTTTTTCAATCATTAGAAAGATGCAAGTCTATAAGGTTAACTCATGTATGATTCAGAAGAATTCAGAAGAATTCTCCAAACCTCAAGTCTTTCAAATTCCTTAAAGGATAGGAGATTACTCATCACGTGGTACGAAGGATTCCTTTTACATAGGCCCTCTCTTCAAGGTCTTATAAATCCCACAAAGAGCTCGGGGTGGACTATGCAAATAAGGGGCTCTGGCAGCTTGATGAGCATGCAAATAAAAGTGTATTGAACCATTAACCAGGGGAGTGGTCCATTTTGCATGCGGCCAGGCTTTTAAATCAGCTGTCTTGGAGGTGGTGAAGGGAGGAGCTAATGACCACCACGAAGGGCTGGAAACGAAGCGTTCCCTTCGGACCTGTGCTCCCCGCACCGAGGAGCCTCCAAGACCTAGGAGACATTGGAGAGAGAACAAGATGGCCTGGCGGGCTTCCCGGTCTAGACTAAGGTGCTAACAGTGGGTGTATCCATTTGCCAAGAGAGCTGAGCGACTTCAGAGAGGAGTCTTACTGGTGGTTGTGGGAGTGGTCTCTGGGCACTCACTGTCAAAACACGGCAGAGATGAGGCTGAGAGCCAGAGAGAGTGCCTGTGGACAACTGTGGCTGAGCAGTTGTCCTGACCAAAGAACCGTATCCTGAATAGTCCCTTAACCTACCTCGTACTGTGCATATGCAAGTAGAAGCTGACATAAATACTAGTCAAGGCACCTAATTTTACCATAAAAACTGCATTTAAAAATGTGCTGAAAAACTCAGCTTACACACGACTATGTACGGCAACCAGCCACTTTCCTAATAAAATTCATGATCTTGATGATCTTTTATGAGTTCTGTATAGTCAGTGTAACTAATGATGAAACCAAGTCAAGATTGTAGGAGGAGGATGGCTGCGGTCTGAATTTGGAAAGTGCTGGCGAGGAGGTCCCTTGGCTTCACAGCAATCAGCCAAGGGGCTAATGTTTTCTCCTCTTCAAAGAGTTTTCTAAGGTCATTGCCTCCACAGTGAATTTTACAGGTTAAAAAGTCAGACTGCTTGGGTTCGAATTCCAGCTCTCACAGTTTGCTGACCTTGGGTAAGTTACTTAAAAAGTCTACCCAAACTTCCGCGAATCAAAAGCGTAAGTTTCCATTTTTAATATGGTTGTTGAATCTGAAGTGAGATATGTTACGTGCTTAGAAGTGCTATGACACAGAATGCTAGCCATAGCTATGGTTATATCACACACGTTTAAATCATGACAAATCTAACCCTACAAGCCCTACCAAAAGTATCTGGTTTAGCCTCTTGAAATATCCTATATTAAGACCTAGTGTTTAAGTCTTTTTCTGTGACATAATCTTTTTTAACTTGATGTGTCTAGTGCTCAACTGAAGGAATGAGAATCTGTTCCAAAGCTGGAGAAAAGGCTGGAATACTCCCGATGGGATGACCCTAAGGGTGTACGTCCTCCAGGGGGCAAGGTGAACAACGTGAGGGCATTGCTGCACAGGCTGACCACTGCCCTCTCCATATGGGAGACATCTGCTAGTACCAGACAGGTTCCACTTTAAAATAGGCAGAGGAAAAACAAGTTAAGAATAAAAATGGATTTTGAAGCAGCCTCC
Organism: Nesogale talazaci; assembly: GCA_004026705.1. Lineage (NCBI taxonomy): Eukaryota > Metazoa > Chordata > Mammalia > Afrosoricida > Tenrecidae > Nesogale > Nesogale talazaci. The sequence goes on from PVJH01022770.1 coordinate 16,436, forward strand.
CCGTATCATTTAATGAAGCAAGAGGAAAGTCCTCACACAAGCTGTGCACTGATTCTAAGAGACAATCACCAGGCCAAGTAGCCATACTGCTGCCTTGTTGTAAGGCTAACCTGCACAGGCATCACACATTTCATAGGACCAAAAAATACCTTTAAATAAAATGTCCCTGCTGCCGTGATTCCAGTCAGTAGACGCCTCGAGTCAAAGAGCAGCACTTTCCACGTCACACTACTTAATGAATAGTCTGTATACGTTGCCATGCTAGATCCATCTTCCAAGAGAGAACGAGCTGCCAGTTCACTGCCCCTGAGCTAGTACTGCGTTGACAAGAACCTTGTGGAGTTTGACTAGCAAGTCAGATAGCTACTTTAACCAGAAAGACTACACAGATGGCTCCAAAAAATTTACTAGCCAACTTTCCATTTTCTATACTATTTGAAGGCATAGGATAGGATAGCCTGGTCTCAGCTTTCTACACTATTGTGTTTGAAAATTTTCTGGTAAACTAAACTCAGCACAACTGTCCAATAAACTGAAATTTATACAATGTAAGAGATTATAAAAAAGAAGAAATCTCCATGAGAGAAATCAACTCAGCAGGCCCTGGTGTCTGTCACACATCCCTCCGCCTCCCAACACAACCAAATACGAAATTGTAGTAAAAGGCAGTTTCAAATGTTGAAATCATAGCAAGATTCCTCACAAACATCTACCTTGCTCACACTAATGCAACCAATTCTTATTGTTAATAACGGGGCATGACTTTTTGGTAAATGTTTATGGTTTTACTTTCTTCATCAATCCAAGACCTTTTGAAGATGCTTTTCAAACAACAAAGTAAGTTGCACCAGCACTCTGCTCATGGTCGAGGTACTGATTGCAGGAGGTACAGTTTAACAGTAAGTAGTGCATGAAGAAACCATAACGAGTGGCCAAAATACAGAACTAGACAGAAGGAAACCAGTTATGTAAATCATTGATCAATTAAAACTAAGATAGTTACAATCAAAGTATGCAATTATAATTAGTGGTCAGAATCAAAATTTGAGTTGATTTCTTGATAAAATATAAATCTGTTGTCCGGAAATTGGAAATAAAACTACCAATTGATGGAGAGAGCTAGAGACTTATTAACCGTCCTGCAAAGATAAGGAAATAAGTGACAAAGTCTCTTACACTGAAGTTATGTATTTTTAACAGCTTTACATGTAATATTCATATATAAAAAACTTTAAGTGCTTTTCTCCAATTTAAAAATCTAAAGAATTCAAAAATAAGGCATTCAATATTTGAAAAAAGTACAGATTTACAAAATGTGTATATTCTGTCATGAAAACTCCACACCAACATTATACACTTGGAAAAAAATACAAACAGGATATATTACAAATTTATGTAGCAATAACTTAGTTCACACCATGCAATAAAAAGTACATTAATCAAGATACACAAGCTTTTGTAGGTTCTAAACTGAAGGACTTTTTTTTTTTTTCTCTGCAGAATCCTTAAAACCTGTGGCACTTAAAATTTGTTAGCCTTCCTACTGAGAGGTAAAGTATACACAACGATGATGAAAAGATTAACAGACCAGTTGTCTATTATGAATCATTCCAGCTTTGTTCAACAATGGCCGAAACTCTTTTCTCATATTCCCGTTTGTTTTCCTGGTAAAGCTGCGCTGCCTGACTATTGGCTGGGCTATTTGGATTTGGTTCATCCAGCAGAGACTAAAAGAGAAGGGAGAAAAGATGTGGAGATTGACTTTTAATACCAACAAGTGTACACTAAAGTTATGCAATAATACTCAATGGCAGAGATTAGCATTCCTTACATATTTATTAGTCTAAAAACGTTCAGAAATAACTTTGATGTAAAATATTACAATTTAAGAGGCAGAGATACTGGTAAAAGAACTTAAGCTTCCAAAAAAAATTACTCTGCTTTACTTTACAACATCTAATTTCAAAGAAATCAAAGCAGTGGTTTTCAATACACCAACCCTTCCTCATTAACCAAGAGAGAAAAAACCATCTCATTTACAGTAACTTGTAAGGAATACTTTCTTCTTTTTTTTTTTTTGGTTTTTGGGGCATCACTGCTCTCCGGTGGTGGGAGTAGGAGGCCCAGCCCCACTGCTGGGATTGAACCTCCGTCCCAGTGGGCCGCAGTCCCGCGCACAACCACTACGCCACTGGGGCTCAGCCCCTTTTTTTTTTTTTTTTTTGGTTTTTGGAAGGAATACTTTCTAAGGCTACAAAACGATTACTGGGATACCTTTGTAAATGCCTGACAGTGTGTCAGGTGAGGAAATCTTATTTCCTTTAATCAACAAAATAAGGAATACACAACGAAACCAAATAGATATGTTGAAAACAATGTTTATAAAATGACAGAATCAAGTGATAAAAAACACTTTCTATAGCCCCAAACCATAATATTACTTCTGCTCCTCTCAAATCCACATTAATAGAAACATCCCTCATTCTACTTCTTCTCCAAAACTATGACTTACAGCCAGTTCTGAAATAAGTGGGGACCTACACTTTCAAACTGCTTTGGCAATCTTTTTTTAAAAACAAGAATTTCTTAGGTGAGGCAACATTCGAGATGCTCCTGTGTACTCGCCTGTTTTTGAGGGCTCCATGGTTTTGTAAGCAATGTATTTCTTTCTCTCCTCAAGTGAGCTTTCAGTCTCCTCTCTAACCTTCACTATGTTTTAGAGAATAACTAAGTTTGACCCGAGAAAATACTTTACTTACACACGACCAGAAAAAGGATGTGGCTTTAAGCCACTAATGAAAAATCAGTCCTGTTAGCTGAAAATCATGAATTCTTGTTTGAGCTCTGGTAGTGAGCTGTCTGTATGTTGGGAAGGTTCGTTTGCTCACTTGAGTTTTAGATTACTCATAAAGCATCGTATAACCCACAGAACTCTCACACACACTTACCTGAATTGATGTTAAGATAGAAGATACATCATAGGTTGGACTCCATCGGTTCTGAAGGATATCTAAACATATGCTACCATCAGCATACACTGCAAAGACAACATGAGAATTGTTTATGTACTGCCTTTGCCACATCTAGCAGTTAACAGTGATCCTTAATACAACCAGTTAGGAGTTTTAAACAACAGGCAATAACTGAAATAGCTAACCATTGTCTGATAGGAAAACCTCAAAGTTAAGATTCCCCAAAACAAAAAATTAAAGTACAACCATCTTAGTTAAAAAAAATTTTTTTAAGGCAGCTGGAAGGACAAAGAAAGTTCCCAGCAATGAAGCAACAGACTGACTAAATCGGACTCTGGAAAGTCATCTTGATTCCAGACACAAACTCCACTCTCCTCTGGGTAGTTAGCTCTGTAGCCAACCCATCAAATCTGCAGTACCAGAAATTTAGACAAAGAACCCCTGAAAATGTTCTTCCTGAAAGTTATCTGATGGGGAAAGACCACATTGAATTAGTCAACTTTATAAATGGAAAGTCTTTCCCATGGTAAGTTATAATCTAAGGAATATAATTGTAATAGAAGGAAATAGAAGAAAGTCAAGGGAGGTCAAATTCAATCACAAGAGTCTCTCAGCAACCACATATTAAGAATAATCATAATATAAATTTTATCAACATGGGAAATGGGGTCAACTCTTGAGGAGGAAAAACATGGAAAACTATATTAAAAGCCTTAGAAATGTATAATGCTTTGACCCTGGAGTTCTTCTAAAAATGTATCTTAAGGAAATAACTATGGGTATTTGAAGAGATTAATTTTTAAGAATTTAAAAGGATTCAAGAAAATAAGTTAGGGCTGAGCCCCGGTGGCGTAGTGGTTGTGCGCAGAACTGCGGCCCACTGGGACGGAGTTTCAATTCCAGCAGTGGGGCTGGGCCTTCTACTCCCACCACCGGAGAGCAGTGATGCCCCGCAAAAAAAAAAAAAAAAAAAAGTTAAAAAATCATAACAAAAGAAAAGCATGCATCCGACAGACTACATTATAGCAAACTCAAAGATATTTGAGCTATTAAAAATTATGAATATTTGGCTGAGCCCTGGTGGCCAGTGGTTGTGTGCGGGACTGTGGCCCAAAGGGTTGACAGTTCAAATCCAGCAGCAGCTCTCAGCAAGGCTGGGCTTCCTACTCCCACCAGGGCAATGATGCCACACAAAAAAAATTAAGAATATTTAATATAAAAATTCCCTTAGTATTTCTACACAAATGTGAACGTATGAAGGGTCGTCAAACAGTTCAAGACTATAATCCATTATCTTTCCATTCCATTTCCCCATGGACTTTTGAACACACACACACACACCATATGAAGATTTCAAATTTTGTGAAAACATTTTTGCTTTAAAAAACTGAGTCAACTGTGAGGAGGGAAGGGAGAACAAGGACGGGTAAAGATGAGAAGCTAATATCAAGGGCCGAGTAGAAAGGCGGATATTTGGAGAATATTACATGAAGCAAGCATGTGAAGGTGCTTGGTACAGTATATGTAAGTATGTATTGTGAAAAGCAATGTATGAGCTCCCAATAAAATGATTAAAAGAAAAAAAAACTGAATCAGCAGCAGTTAATTCTTTCTGGTGCCTTTCCATTTCTCTATATAAATCCACATCACGTTTAAACTATAACTACTCGAACAACCCATGTCCAATGTGGGGCCGGAGCAATGGGGAGGGATAAGAGCCTTAAGCCCACGGAGGCAATGTCCAGAAGGGGGACCTGATGCTGAGAAGGAACAAGACGAACAGCAGGGAAACCAATGATCACTGACAAAGTCTCATAAAGTATCACTTACCATTTGGATGAAACATTTTTGATAAAAACCTAACAGTCGGTGGTTTATTTGGATATTCTTCAGAAAATTCTATTACTAGTTTAAAAGTACCTAGGTAGAAAACAAACCAAAGTGATTATGGTAAAGTCACATGCAACTTTTTAACTTCTCCATTGATGAAGTCCTCACTATACGACCATACCAAATGAATGTCTATTTTGGTGTTGCACATAAAGCTTATTCAATAAATTCCACACAACACTGGCAAGTACTTTCACAAGCTAATGGTGGGAATATTTACTGTCATATTTTTCTAGAAGGCAATTTGGTCCTAGGGACCAAGATTTAAAATGTATACTTGGAGAATTACAAAACATGTATTTTAACTTAAAAGAAATTAGGGTATGCAAAAGAATGATAAGGGAACCGACTTAACACATGACAAAGGACTCGAATGGAGGCGTGGGAGCTGGTAATAAAGCTACTGGGACCCTTATGCGGAGGCCTTTTAGTTGAGAAAACCCACCTGCAGGGTGAGGCCTCCCATGCCACCCTCTTGGACAGATTCACATTTAGGAAGTTGGGGCTTACTCCTTACAAGGCTATTCAAACTTTTAAGTTATTCCAGATGCTTCCACCAGGGAAAGACAAAAGTCAAAACAAAAGCAATTTCTATGTCATATTTTGGTATATTAGCTAAGAGAAGCTATGAAACCTAAACTTAATAAAGATGGTCATACGCCTCATAAAGAGCCCTGGTGCACTGAGGGTTGAGTACTATTAACCCAGAGGTCAGTCGTTCAAACCCACCGGCTAGTTCTACAAGGCAGTGCACTCCCCAATAGCAGGTCTGTGCTGCACTTTAAGACTGTCAGGAAGTGGAGGCAACTCAACCGCACTGGGTGTTGTTTTCATTGGTGCCTCATTACACACTCTTAATGTCCATATTTTAATTACAAAAAGAGCTACACATTGGAAAAACAAAGCGCAAATACAGAACAATCATTCTGCCTTTTGATCTTAGGCTTCCTTTACTAGTGTTTCCTCAAATGGGTGATATGACCCCCTGGGAGGCACTGGAACCACCCAGTGGGCTGCACAAGCAGATACCTACACTTTATCCTGGGCTAGGGGCTACAGTACATTAGCGTTTCATTGTCAGGGGTCTCTGAGTAATTTTTTTTCCCTAAAGGAGGGGTGGGGAGGTTAAGTCAAACAAGTCTGAGAACCTGTGATTTCCACTCTTACATCAAGGCTAAGCTTCCAATGCAGTAAATGAATGTAAAGTGGGAAAGAAATGCATGCTAACTGCGTACCATTTTATGGTTATTTCTATCACATACATAATAGGAATAACGGCAAAAACAGTAGTCCAATTTAATGCAATTAGAAAAGGATGACGTTTGAGTATTTATTACCTTTGTTATATAATTGAAAAAATAACGTGTTAATTACTACGAGGAAGCAAAAATCCCTGAAATTTTAACCTTCAGCCTTCGTGAGTCAGGAAGTGCCACTGGTTACCTCTATTGCTTTCTCTGCACAGGGAACAAGCAACACTTTGGTCAGTGAGTGGCACTGACCTGACAGCACCTACTAGGCCCGTGGTTCTCAACCTTCCTAATGCCACAACCCTTGAACAGCTCCTCATGTGTGGTGAGCGCCCCCAACTGTAAAACTATTTTCGTTGCTACCTCAAAACTAATTTTGCTGCTGTTATGAATTGGCCGACCTCTGTGAAAGGGTCGTTCAACCCCCACAGGGGTCGAGACCGACAGGCTGAGAACCGCTGCACTAAGTCAAAAACTAATAACTAAGAAAAAGTCTCATTAAAAAAATAAGTACAAGCCCGTTACATGTTAACTAGTATTTTTAAAGGAAAATATCCCTGCCAAAATTGGTAAGTGGAGCATTGCTTTTAGATTTTTCCAAGTCTCTTAAATATCTGGTCTAATAGAAGACAGTAAGATTCTCGTTATTTGCGTGTACATGCAATCTGTTGCAATCTATTGCTCTGGTTGAAGTGTATAAAGAAAATCTAGGCTAGCATAAATATATCATTGAAAGGGGAAAAATTCCTAAGAGAATCTATGGGGAACACAATGGTTAACACTTTCAACAGCTGATTGAAAGTGTGGGGTCCCTGGACCACTCAGAGGGCTCTTAGAAGCAACAGCCCGATAATCTAATTTTTCAAAATCAGCTAGCGAAACTCTTAGGGGATACAGGTTCACCTGAACAGATTGAAATCAATTCAATGGCAACTGATTTGAGGATGCTTTAATAATCCTTTCAGATAATTATATTCTTTTTGGATATCATATCAAACAAGTAGTAGTAATTTCTTTTAAAGATTAACTACAGTATAGACTCCAAATCTTTAAAAAATAAACCTTTTATACTGCTACTTTAACATCTATTGCACTTTAAATCTGAGGAACCATAGTTTGCTTGTCGTTCTTTCAAATAAAGACAGTCCAAGAGAAACACTCTGGTCCCAGGCTTGGGTAACTGCAGAAGTGCTTCCCTCACTGCTCGTAGACAACCAGCTATGCAATGGCAGTACTTTACTTTTCATTTCATCAGACGCCAAGTAAAAAGGTTATCAATGGGTAGTCTGGATTGTGTAAGATAAGTCAATAAAACTAGTACATAAAAAATATGACTAAATATTAAGCATATCCATAGACAAAGAAATGTACGGTGATTGCAGAAAAAAGTACCGCAGCAAAATCATAAAAATCTTTATTAAACATTACCAAAATGCAAAGCCACCGTTTCCAGATAGATCCTTCATCTAAATCTGTACACTGCTGAAGTGGATGCTTCCATCTTGAACCCTTCCCCAGAGACCTCTATCCTTTCCATTAAATGGACAGTTTGGGCACCCTGGACTCCCCACGTTCTGTTCAGTTTGGGAACAAAACGAACTGTGGCGGGGCAAGGAGAGGGCTGTTCAGTGGTTGGAGGAAAGCTTTTTGCCAACAAAACCCTTCGAAGACAGCCTCGGACACTCTCGGTGCACTGGTCATGCTGGGTCAAACGTCTGCGGCACTTTCCTGATGTTTCCTCCTTAATGCAGTGTTCCCTTTTCTTAAGACCTCGTCCTAGTAATTTCCCACCATCAGCCGTGTCCTTTGAGAAAATCGGCCAATATTTCTCCCTTTGAAATCATCCCGACCCATAGTCATTGGCCCAGCAAGTTACCGTTTTGATAGGACCTTGTGCTCTGGGTCAGACTGGTAAATGTAAGACTGGCAAGCCCCGTTAAAACGCATTCCTCCATGACATCTCCCTCACTGGCTGATGGAAAGACGAACTCTTTGCGCTGACTGATCTTCATACAACACGCTGGACTCAAGTCGGCTTCAAGTTGAAGGTGGGAACCACTCGAGGCCCCGCTTTGAGGCGGTGTCACAGCCATGATAATCCTATCTCCACTGTCCGCCAGCTCCGGACTCCAGCCAGTTTCTCCTTCTCAGGGTTGACACTCTCCCCTTTCGTGGCTCATCTCTGAGGTCTCCCAGGCCACCCTGGACCTTTTGAAAACTCTTATTCTATGTAGGGCAGCATTTCTATCAACCTCTTGCAGATCCTCAATGATTTTGGATGATGTCTAAATAAAATTGCTTTTCCATGACACACAAAATATCCTCCCCCCCCCCCTTTTAAGAATCTTTAAATGAGACCAAGACAAGTGCCATTTCCATGAGAATTTGTTTGCAGGCACACACTGGTCTCAGAGACACGTTTGTAAGCATGTCTTGTTTTGAATAAATGTGTGCATGTACCCTGGCAGCAATACTTTTTGACTTACGAACATCCATTATTTTGACTCTTCTTTCTACTCGGACCTCTAACTAGTTTACCTCTGTCTTTAACGAGTGCATAATTTCAAAGCTTATATATACACACCATAATTTGCTTAACCATTTCCCAATTTGGACATTTACATTTTCTCTTTATAAACAATCTCCATATACAAACATTGGGAAATTGATTCTGAAGTCATTTAAACAAAACATTTTAAAGACTGAAAAATTGCGTGATATAATTTGGGTAAATTTATGTGCTTGGTTAAAATGCACTTGATAAATTCAATGGTAAATATAAGTTAAAAACTAACTAGTTCCTTGTTTTCGAGACTCCTGGTGAAGATACCTAATCTGAAATGCAAAAGATTACACAGACTACTAACCATGAGCTAACTTGCTAGGTGTTTGCCAAGATATTAGTAGTTCAGGTTTAAACAGACAATTTTAATTCAACAGTTTCCATGTAGGTAAGAGAGTAAAAGAGAACATTATTATTCCCCTGCTGTTTACCTCATGGACACCTTTAGCATGCCTCAAGGCCATCTAAATATAACCTATTCTCAACCTTGATCCTGCCGTCTAGTCTTACATTTCTCTGGCCAAATAGCAAAGAGAGGGAACTGGCAACAGAAGTGATGAAGCTGATGGGGGGGGGAGTCCTTTGTGAACTAGACCTCAGCAGCGTCACTACGTTTTAACCTAAGCTGTTACAACAAAAAACAGCTTTTTAAGTAACTACATTTGTGTTACAATTTACTACTTACAAGCACTCTCTTACTACTAAAGAAAATATACCGTGAATAACTTACCATCTTCAAAGGGTGTCCCTTCAGGTCTGAAAACAAGAGTATATCTGATTAGAATTTGTTCTTCATTCTGGTTTTTTCTGATTTTCAAAGGTGGAAAGGTTTAACTCCAATAGGGAATGTAAAGCTCACTCTACGGTTTGTGGAATTTTAAGGGTACTGTTAAGCATCAGCTTAACCCCAGGGTTTCACAAACACATGCATATAGGGCAGCTGACATTTTCTAAGTATTTTTCCAAGGGTAGTTTTACCGAAAAACTTGTGAAAATTTATCTTAAATAAATCCTCATGAGTAACATTCTGAATGTGTTGGGCAATCACATAGTTTTAAAAAATTGCATTTCCTGCAGCCCGTGAGCTTGGCGGTTCAAATCCAGCGGCGGCTGGGTAGTGCCTACGATCACCAGAGGCAGTGATGCCCACCAAAAAAAAAATGCATTTCCCCCCCTAGCCTTTTATTTACCACTCTTATAACAGATTCTTTTTTAAATTTTAATGTTTGGGGACTCATACAACTCAGCACAATCCATACATAATTGTAATGCAAAGCACATTTGTACCTTTGATGCCATTATCATTCTCAAAACATTTTCCTTCTACTTAAGCCCTTGGTATTGGCTTAGAACTGATTCTTTGGTAAAGTATTACTTTGAAGCAAATTTGGACTTAGTGCAAAACTTTGGTTTAAGAAATATAAGATACAGATCAAGAGGGGGGTGTGGGGAGGGAGGGGAAAAATGAGGAGCTGATACGAAGGGCTCAAGAAGAAAGCAAATATTCTGAGAATGATGATGGCAACCAATGTACAAATGTGCTTGACACAATGGATGTATGTATGTATCGACTGTGATAAGCTCCCAATAAAATGATTCTTTTAAAAAAAGAGGAAGAAAAGTCCAAGGAAACCAAAAACAAGGCAGAAAAAGTCTAAGTTAAAAAGTATATGGAGGGCTGAGCCCTGATGGCCTAAGTGGTTGAGTGTGGGACTGCAGCCTGCGGGCTTGGCGGTTCAAATCCAGTGGCGGCTCTCAGGAGCAGCAATGGATATTGTCCACGACCACCAGAGGCAGTGATGCACCCCCCCACCCCACCCCCCCAAAAAAAGGTATATGGGAGAAAGGGTCATTTTCTTTCTGTAAAGAGTTCCAGTCTCGGAAATCCACAGGGGCTGTGCTGTTTTACCCTGTTCTGACTTGATGACCTTAAGTTTGGGTTCTTGGCTAAGGCAGAAAGACGATATATAAATATGTTAGATGTTCTTAAATAACTCCATTCAGTTATTTTCACAATGGGTTGTGAAACTTCTTCGTTTAAAATCCGGCCATAGGGCTGAGCCCCGGTGGCATAGTGGTTGTGCGCAGGACTGAGGCCCACTGGGATGGAGGTTCGATTCCAGCTCCACAGAGCAAAGGCTAGGCCTCCTACTCCCACCACCTGAGGGCAGTGATGCCCAAAAAAAAAAAACAAACAAACAAACAAAATAAAATCCGGCCATAGTAATTCTCAATGTTTTTGGTTCCAAGGTTTTTCAGTTACAATAAAATGAACGCCAAAATACTTGCTTGGTACATTTTGTACAGACTATCTTTTTTCGTTTACTATTCCATTTAGTTTAAGATAGTTTCTTTTTATTAAGTAAAATCCAAAGTGGCTATAAAATCAATATGTAAGTACTAACGCAAAATTTAATATAAATGCTAAGATTTGTTTTTTTCAATTTTATCTTGCCATTCAGTCCCTGATATCATACCTGATATTCACTTCAGACTCTTCCTGGACATGTGTTACATATTCACTTTTCTCAACTCACCCAAATATAACTGCATTCCATTGCATGATGTTGTTTTCGGATGGTGCGCCACTAACACCCACAGGTGGGTCCTCTTGCAACCTGGGAATCCATAGCAGTAACTTTAAGTCAACCATTAAGGCCACTAAGGAGCCCCAAGTACATCAGGTCTTTCATGTAGTCTCCCAAACAAATGAAACCCATTTCCTTGTCTTCGCCTGCGGAGCTGTAATAAGCTATTCCTGACTTTCAAGAAATAAAGAAATCAACCAGATACACATAAAAGAAGACTTCCTAAAGTTCAGGAAGAATTGGAACTAAATGGTAATGGAATTTCAATGTGAACTTTTTGAGATTCCTGTCTCACTCATTTTCTAAATTGGCACATTTTCTAAAAAGTCCAAAGGAGTTGGGCTCATTCCTCTTCAAAGAGCTTCAAGGTGATGATATTATCTCTCTTTTTTTGACATGACCTCCTAAAGAACTGAAGCACAGACCGTTCTTTTGCACCATTACCAAAGAAAAGCACACTCAAGTACAAAACTACTTTCACAGAATCAGATTTGCTGCTTTAAACAGGCAATGACTGAGAATCCTAACCAAAGCTGTGTGCAAAACACACACACACACACACAAATTGCTCATGTTCCTTTCTTGAAGAAGTCAGTTTTGGGAAGGTGAGCAACTTTATCCCATTTGCTTCTGCTGGTGATATTTACAGTAATCTAGGTTCATTTGGTCTATTTTAAAGGCTTTGCGCTAACAATCAAATCACTCCCAGCAAACCAGGAGTCTAAATACAAAGTCAAATTCTTGTAACCTGAAGATGTTTGGGAAACTAGTCAAATGGGGCCCCGAGTTCAACCCAGAATGAAGGAGAGAAGAGCAGGTAAGGATCTGTACGTTTTATTTGAATTTCAGTCACATGAATTAACCTGAAATCTATTTATTTCAAGCTTCACAAAGCCTTTTGCATCCAAGTGACTTCTTTTAAAGACCTGTCACCTACAGAGAAGCGAAACTACATGTGTATGGGTGTGCTTCAAAAAGACTTTGAAAGACAATGGGCTTTTCCCTGGAAATTTTGGAAGCCTCCTTGTATATCGTGATTATGTGGCAGGGCGCTTGCTCATCAAAAGTGGTTTTTACCCGATTTTATGTAATTTGGGGCGAATAAGCCCCCTGACCCTGGGAAGACACCCATCAGATGCAAATGTCTCAAGGGAGGCTGGAAAGGAATGAAGTTGAGCAAAGGCCCAAACAATGGTCTTCCAAGGTCTCCCTCGGGTCTTTTCAGCGGTAAAGTCAGAGAGGTGACTTCCTTAACGACCGACCTCCCAGGATCTCCGGGGGCACGCGGCCGTTAGGGTTTCTCTCCCCTCTATTTCTCGGTGCCTTGACGTATGGTAAGCGACTACAAAAGTCGGTCACCTCGTCCTCCCTCACCTCAACCCGTCCTGACAAGTCCCCGTGTGGGGCAGAAGGAAGCCCGGGTGAAGGCGTGCTTCCAGAAAGCGGTGGGAGTTAGAGAGGGGGCTTTTCGACCCGAGGACCTTGGGGTGGCCAGCCGGGGCCCTCCCGGCCCGACCTCCAGGTCCTTGGGGTTGGGGGAGCAGAGTCGGGTTTCGGGGGGACTGGGCTAGCAACTTCCGAACCTCGCGCTGCCAGACCCGACTTCGCGGCACAAAGAGACCCTAGGGGCCTTTCCCCCCACCGCGGGGCTGGGCGGGCGGGCGAGCCGGACCGGGGCGGCGGGCGGGGAAGCGGCCGCCACCACGGCAGTCCCTCCGGGGAGGCAGGGGAGAGGCGCCGCGGGTGCAGAGCGCCGGGGCGAAGGCTGAGCCCACGGGCGAGCAGTCGGGGCGACGGCTGCGGTGGGCAGCGGGGCCAGCCAGGCCTCCTTTTTGTCGTGGTGGGCGCCTCGGGGCTAAGGAGCGGCAGGGCTCTGGAGATTTCTCACGCCGCCGGCGAACGGCGGGAGCGGGAGTCGGCGTCCGGGCTCCGATCGGTCCCCCTGGGGACTACCGTCCGGCCCCCTCGGGCTCGGCAGGGGCAGGGCCAGGGGCCCGGGGTCCCCGCCCTGTGGCTCCGCAGCCGGGAAGCGCTGTCAGCCCGGGGAAGGGGAAGGCCCTTACCGCTTGAAATCCCGCATGAGCCTCCTCCTGGCCGGGGTCGACATGCTCCCAGCTACCCCGCCGTCAATCTGAAAGAAAAGAGTCCCGCACAGCGCCCCCACCCCCCGGCGCGGCGGCCCAGTCACTGCGGGTCACCGCCACCGCGGCCGCACAAACAAGCCTGCAATGACGTCTCCCTCCGCCGCCTCCAGATCCCTCCGCCCTTCTGCCTGTACCACAAGGAGAGGAGGGGGAGGAGCTGAGCAAGACGGGCGCGGAAGAGAGCTCGTTCGCAGAGCCTCTCGGCAGGGGCCGCTCTCATCTCGGCTGTCTTAACTCGTTGACAGATTGGTGTCCTCTGTGCTCAGAGCCAGTGGGTGAAAAGCCATTGTGACCAGAACACCACCCTGCGCGCCCCCCTTTACTGGTTTAGGCTTGGCCGGATGGGGCGAGAGGTCCGCATCCGGGGCCGAAGATTTCAGGAGGGCGGGGGAGGGGGGGCGGGGAAGGCGGGGGGGAATGACGTCAGGTCACGTGACCCCGCCGGCGTTGTCAACAATCCACCCCTGGGGGGAGGGGGCGGTGCCTGGAACCACGTGTCCCTGTGACGCGGTTGGAACGGGTCACGTGGGGGAGTCGCCCGAGGCAGTTTCAGGCGCGCCGGCCGCCCGGTTTGCTGCGTTCCTGCCAGGGCTCGCGTTAGGTTTTCGCTCAGTGCCAGCCCCGGGACCATGTTATCCAACGAAAACGTGTTGGAAACGATAGTTTGTCTTCTTCCTTAAATCTTTAACACGGAGCCCTCAAGGATTTTGATTTTTTAGCTCCCCGCTGGTGGGTTCCAAGGAGCCCTGGCTTTGGTGACCCGGTGGGGAATACAACCGGCTGCCACCTTCAGGGTGTACATGCTGGAATCAACAGCTGCTCCCCGGAAAAACTTCGTGGCTTTCTGCTCCCATAAAGGTTTATGGCCTCAGAAACCCAAACCGGGGGGAGGGGAGGGTTCCAATGTGCCCTCTAGGTCGCTGAGTCAGAATTGACTGGGCAGTAGTGAGTTCGGATTTTGATTCTGGTTTCAAGGAACTCGGATAGATAGTTCTTTCTAGTGAGTGCAGTCCAAACCCATCCGCTGCTCTGAAGAGAAAACATGAATCTTTTTACCCCTATAAAGATTTACAGCCTTAGAAATGATAGAGGGTTCTAAGCACACCGCCCTCTGTGTTCTGAGGATTACACCTAACAAAGCCCATGATCAGAGGAGCAAAGTATGCCAGAATTTAAATTCTGAGCACCTGATTTACAGAAGGTTATGGATGGATAAAGCCTCATGTAAACCCCTCTAAACAGGGATATGAATAATCTTGCCCTCCGAGTACAATGAAAAGGGCATTTCCTCCACCCACCTGATAAGCCTGGAGAGAAGCAGTCTCCCTTAGGGGCTTGCCTAAGTGTGTCCTGAAAGGAGATCACCTTAAGGGGGCTCACATAGCCACTAGTCATGTCCTGACTGCCTTGGGGAGACCCCTGGACCAATCTTGTTACTCCTCCTACCACAATGTATCCTAGACATGGCCCTATTCCTGCTCTAGGAACCCCACCTGTAACTATGATGTTTTGATTTGTGACAGTTTTCCTTTACTCCCATGTCCTTCCTAACATTCTCATTCTGTGTATCAGCAAATCCTTGGATACGCCATTATGACTCTATACCAATAGTCTCACCCATCTTGCTAGGTCTTTGTCTTCCCCTTGACTCGTTAAAGGTTATAATAAATGTTCTCTTTAAAACAAACAGATTATTTAGGGCTGTTAAGATTCAGAAGGAGCTCTGGTAATACAGTGGTTACTTGATGGGCTGCTAACCCTAAGCCAGCAATTCAAAACCATCAGTTAGTTCTGAAGGAAATAGAAGAGGTTTTCATAAAGTCTCAGGAACTCAGGGCAGTTCAATACTGTCCTGTAACATTTGAGTTTGGTTACAAGTCAGAACTGGGTGTTGGTTCTGGTCGTCAGTTCAGTGTTTTACCAATCTGGTACTTTAGATGAGGGGTAGTGAAGGAAGCTTTTCAAATATGGGCAGCATTGAATATTGAAGCACACATGAAACAAAATCCCCTGAAATGCTTTCTTAAGGTCATCCAATACTCTCTTTCTCTTGCAGTGAAATTTCAGATGGGAAGTTCTAGGTAAAGATAAAAGAATGATGTTCTGAAAAGATTGCAACAGCATGCATCCACGAAGGCCTGATTTATGGCAGGTGGGGACTGGCTGGTGGACTGGCCACCATGACAATGCACCTACTTACACGGTCATCTCTGTGCATCTCAGTTTTTGGCATAAACCAGCATGGCTCTCTTTACTCACACACCTAACTCACCCGACCTCACTCCGTGAAGCTTCTTTTTGTTTCTGTGACTGAAGAGGGACATGAAAGGATGGTGATTTGACTTCAACGGATGCAGGAATGAGCCATCCAAGAATATGAGGCAGAAAAATGTTTCCAAGAATGGAATTGCAGATTTGAAAAAGTATTCGGTGTGATAAAACTTTGACAGTGATAGGTTGTTTTGTTAAAAAAAATTAAATGCTTAGTTTTGAAAAAGATTTTTTTGGCATCCCTTACATATAGATAGCCTGATATAACTTTTCTACACTAGTAAGGCTCAATTAATCAAAAAGTGCCCCTCAATATGCTTGATACAATTGATGTATGGATTGTTGTAAGGGCTGTGAGAGTCGCCAATAAAATTTTTATTAAGAAAATAATTCCCAAAATTTCCTCTACAGTTTTACAATTTCCTGTATTATAAAAGAAACCAAAAGTCTATTGCCTTTCAGTCCATTCTGACTCCTAGGGACCCTCTCAGCATTCACTGTCATCAAGTCATTTTCCGCTTGTAGCAACTGTACATGGTTGTTGGGTGTCATTGAATCTGTTGAGCCACAGCAATCTTATCCAGCAGCTTCACAATTGTTCCTATGCTCGAGCTCATTGTTGCAGCTCCTGCATCAACCCAAGACCCATGGAGGGTCTTCTTTTTTGCTACCCCCTTTTTTTAATTAAAAATCATTTTGTTGGGGGCTCGTACATCATTTTTCCAATACATAAATAAACATCCTGTGACAAGAACCCTCGCACGTCTGCCGCCGTCATCATTCTCCAAACAGCCGCCCTTTCCCCCAGCCCCTGGTGTCGGCTACCCCTCTTCTATAGTAAGAATGATGTCCTTCTCTCCGAACTGGTCTCCCCTGACATGTCCAACAATGTAAGTCCAAGCCTCACCCTCCTGGCCCCCGGGGAGCTTTCTGACCCTACTTCTTCCAAAACAGAAGTTTGTCCTTGAGGCAGTCCATGGTGCTTTCAATGTTCTTCTCCAGCACAATTCAAATGCATCCATTCATTCTTCGTTGTTCAACGTCAAATTTTCATATAGCTGTGGAACAACGGAGAACACAATGGCTTGGGTTCAACGCCCCTTAGATCTCAAAGTAACGTCCTTGCGCTTCAATTTCCTAAAGAGGTCTTGGGTGGGAGATCCACCCAGTGCCACTCTCCTTGGGTCTCTTGACTGCTGCCTCCATGACCACTGATTGTGGATCCCAGTCAGACAGGACCCTCCACAGCTGCAAGCCTTTCCTCCACTGATCATGACGTGACTTACTGGTCCAGTTGTGAGCATTTTAGTACTCTGCGCTGAGTTGTAATCCATACTGAAAGTTGAAATCCTGGATCTTTAGCAGCGCTTGCTTTGAGTCCTACTCACTTTCAGCAAGTGAGGTTATGTCATCTGCATTTCACAGGTTGTTTATAAGCCTTTCTCCCATCCTGTTGCCACATTCTTGTTCATATAAGCCATCTTTGGAGATTAGTTTGCTTAGCATAAAGATTGAACGAGTGAGAGGATCCAGCACCGATGCACATATTTCCTGATTTTATTTGTTTTTTGGGGAACATCACTGCCCTCTGGTGGTGGGAGTAGGAGACACAACCTTGCTCCTGGATTTGAACCTCTAACCCAGTGGGCTGCAGTCCCACGCACAACCACTATGTCACTGGGGCTCAGCTCTTATTTCCTGATTTTAAACCATGCAGTCAGTATTCCCTTGTTGCATTTGTACAACTGTTTCTTGATCCATGTACGAGTTCCACAGAAACACGACAAAGTGTTCTGGCATTCCCCTCCTCAAGTTACCCACAGTTTGTTATGATCCACACAACCAAATGCCTGCGCATGGTCAATAAAACACAAGCAAACATCTTTCTAGTGTTCTCTGCTTTCAGTCAAGAACCATCTGACATCAGCAATGATAACCCTTTTCCTACATCCATTTCTGAATCTGGCCAGAACCTCTGGCAGTTCCCTGTCACTGTACTGCTGCAACTATTGTTTGATGATCACCATTTGCTAGCAATGACGTTCTATAATTTGTTCATTCTGCTGTGCCACCTTTCTTTGGAATGGTATAAATACGAATCTCTTCTATTAAGTTTGCCAAAGAGCTGTCTTCCAAACTTGCTGCCATAGATCTGTTTCCAGTGCTTCATCGGCTTGTTGAAACGTTTCAATTGGTAGGTATTCCTTCAATAACTAGTCTTATTTTTGTCTAATGCCTTCAGTGCAGCTTGAACTTCTTCCTTTAGTATCATTGGTTCCTGCTCATTCATAGGCGACCTCTTGAAATGGTGACGTGTGGACTAGTGTTTGGTGGTACAGTGACTGAGCATTCTTTTCATCTTTTGACACTTACTGCATCATTCAGTTTTTTGCTCATAGAATTTTTCAATGTTGCCTCTCGAGACTGGAAGTTTTTCGCGGGACCTTTCAGTTTAAGATATGCTCAGTGTGTTCGTCCCGTTGGTTTTCTAATTTTAGTCTTTGCCCATTTCATTATAATAGTTTACTTTGTCTTCTTAAGCTGGCCTTTGAATTCAGGATTTTTTTTTCAGCCGCCCCATCCCGAATTCATTATTTCTACATTTGCTTTAGCTGCTCTACAATCCAGTACGTTTCAGTCTCTACGGACATCCACTTTTTTCTTTCCTGTCATTTTATAATGACCTTTTGCTTCCTGAATGTTTTTGATTTCCTCCTACAGCTCATCAGGTCATTGCCATTAGTGTTTAATGAGTCAAATCTGTTCGTGACATCTTCTCGACAGTCAGGTCAGGTCAACTCAAGGTCATGCTTTGGTTCTCTTGCCCTGGTTTTAATTTTCTTCAGTTTCATCTTGTGCTTACCTACGTGGGTATTGTTGTTGGGTGGCACCGAGTTGGTTCCAACCCTTTGGACAACAGAATGAGACACCTCATTGTCCTGCCCTGTCCTCACGGTTGTTCCCATGCCTGAGCCCATTGAAGCAGCCAGTGTCACTCCATCTCATTAAGGGTCTGCCTCTTTTCTGCTGCCCCTTCCACTTTACCAAACACGACTCCCTTCTCTGATGATAGCTGCTGCTATCAAGTTTCTTCATCATTTCTTTGCAGAGATGTAGTCATTTTTTCCATGTGTGGAATCCAGGGTATAGTTGCCTTTTGTGTTGTTGATAAGTCATTGGCTTTGGAAAATTCTATCTTTGATCTCCAGCTTCGTTTCTGTCACCAAGTCTATATTTTCCAACTGCAGTTCCTTCCTCTTTCCAACTTTTTCGTTCCAATAACCAATAATCAGTGCATCTTGATTGCATGTCTGATCAATATCCAATGAAAGTTACTAGTAGAATTCTTCAATTTTGTCCTTTGTTGTTGGCCCATACATTTTATTACTAGTTCTATTGATTGGATTTCCTTGAAGGTGGATAGATAAGATCTTAACACAGACAGCACTGTACTGCATGATTCATCTTTCAATGTCCCTTTTGACATGAATGCCACATCATTCCTCTTGATTGTTTCCTGGCATAGTACAGCATTTGATTTTCTGATTCAAATAGCCAATACCAGTCCATATCAGCTCACTAATGCCTAGGATATTGTTCCTAGCATAAAACTTTCCTATAACGTTTACTCCAAACCGACTGAGTTACTGCTGACTCCTAGTGATAGGGGTAGGACAGGGCAGAAGGGTCCCTGTGAGGTTCTCTTTAAGGGAGCAGACTTTTTTGTCTCTGCTGGAGTGGCTGGTGGCTTTGAACGGCTGGCCTTTCAGTTAGCAACCCAATGTGTCATTGGTACATCAAGGCTATACATTGGTTATAAGGAGATAGTGCCATTTTTCTCAAGGAGAGTGGAACCACCATTTAGCAAATGAGTATTTTAACTACTCCTTTGGCTCCAGGTCTTCCTTGCTCAGGATGGCT
>PVJH01022771.1:0-18343 GCA_004026705.1 Nesogale talazaci
AGCATCTCTGTAAGGGTATCTGTTGATTTGGGGTGACCGTAGAACATTAATATATGGCAGATCTGATTCATCATCTCCCTCTCCCCTAACATGAGAAACTGATCCCAGCTCAGGTGATGCTTCCTCTCAAAATGGTTACTGATATTTTAAAAGAAGAGAGTGAAAAGTGGATCATGAGCATTAAGCAAGCATACTACCCCATTTAGGTGGACTAGATTACATGCTTGAGAACAGATGCCTACTTTTATCTTGGTGCTTATCCTTATAGTAGTGGTCTCATACAACAGTTGCCTTTTTGTTAATGATTACCTTTGCTCAGCATAATGATTTCTAGGTCCATCCGCATCATGAAGTGTTTTGTAATGTTATCACTGCTTATTGGGGATATATAGTATTCTATTGTGTGTATGCACCAAAGTTTCTTTTTTTTTTTGGGGGGGGGGGGGGGCATCATTGCTCTCCGGTGGTGGGAGTAGGAAGCCCCGCCCCACTGCTGGAATTGAACCTCCGTTCCAGTGGGCCGCAGTCCCGCGCACAACCACTATGCCACCGGGGCTCAGCCCTCACCAAAGTTTCTTTATTCATTTTTCTATTATACATATTTTTTCTGTTATGCATTTATATGTTGATATATATATATGAATTTGGGCTGCTTCCAGCTTCTTGCTATTATTAACTGTGCTGCAATGAAAATGGGAGACCACACATCTGTTTGTGTTGTATCTTTTGCTTTTTTGGGGATATATACTCAGCAGAAATACTGGGGGGCCATAAACTATTTCTATTTACAGTTGTTTTATTTAGTATCACTTTCCACAAAGATAGTGTATGTTTACAAACTCACAACTAGTGTATAAGAGTTCCAATTTCTGAAGAACCTCTTCAGCATTTGTTTTCTGTTTTGTTTTAAAACCGGACTCTATCACTGTGACTAAAAAATAATTTTGTCAGAAAACCCGTATCATTAGATTAATATTTACCTTTAATATTAAATTTCATGGAAATCAGGGTTTTGTTTTGTACTGCTCACGGTATACCCATGTGCTTTAAATTAGTACATTTTTATTTTCTTATTCCTGTTTAGGTTAATTTTTTTTTGGTGTGGCCATCACTGCCTCTGGCGGTCGTGGGCGCTACCCAGCCGCCGCTAGATTTGAACCACCAAGCCTGCGGGCTGCAGTTCTGCACTCAACCACTTACGCCTCCGGGGCTCAGCCCTTAGGTTAATATTTTATGTAACTGTGAAAACAAAATATGTAAGTATGCCTTTCTTCCAAGAAGTCCATGTTTAGGCTTAAATTGCCAATCTGTCAGTTATCAGCTGAGCACATTTGATATTTGTACCACCCAAGGACTCCTGAAGAGGTTCTCAAATTTTAGTGCTCACTCTTCCACCTAAAGGGTGATTGTGATTGTACAGGCCCGACACAGGGCATGATAAGCTGCATTTCGAACAAGGTCCTGAGTAATACTGATGTAGCTATCTTGGGGATCACATCTGAACAACCACTATTCTAGAAGTGAACCTAGTAGTAGAAGTAAAGGGAAATCATATTTGTGATAATCAGGTTTTATGTCAACTTGGGTGGGCCAGGCTTCACCCATGCTACCATCTAACATATCATCTAACATAGTGGTCAATTTCATGATGGGATTTTCCATGAAGCACCAAGCAATTGTGAGAAGAATGAAAAACAAGAATTTAACTCACTGCCATTCAGTCAATACTGACTCCTGTCCTGTCCCCGACAGGACAGGGTACAACTGTCTCTGTGCTTTTCTCAAACAGTAAATGCTTACAGGCGTAGAAAGTCCCATCTTTCACCCAAGGAACAGCTGGTGGTTTCAAACTGCCAAGCTTTCAGATGGCAGCCCACCACACTCCTTTGTGAGGAGTACAGACATCCTTTAATCTGATCACAGCCTTGATCCCATCGAGGGAAGCTTCATTCAAGGGAAGGCCAGCCTACTCTTTGAATAAAGTGACAGTATAGACGTTAAGTGATTTCTACAGCTGGACTTAGATCCTGCATCTGGTCATCTACCTCCTATTATAGTCATTCAGTTCAGTATCCGCTGGAAGACCAGACTGTGGTCTTCCTGTTACCTCTTTGTCAGCCCCTGCAGATACACAAGTCAGGAGAAGCCTTCAGCTTTTATCTGACCCATGGTCTAAAACAGAAAGGGTAACAACTATGAGTCATTTTTTTATATCTTTCTATATATACTTACATGTAAGCATCACTGATTTTGCTTCTGTTGAGACCCAAACATAAAATAATATTCTATCTTATAATTAGTGAAGAATTTTAAAGCCTAATCACTAGTGACTAGACTATAAACTCTGTAAGAAACAGTGTCTGATTTTGCTTACCACTATAGTATCTTCAATAATTACCACAGTACCTACTACAGAGTAAAATTTATTAAGTGAAAAATATCTTAAATAGTGCCTAATCAAACTTTAAAAACCAAATTACAGAAATGAAAAAATATTGAATTGCACAGTATTATGCTGCTAAAATAGAACTGGAAAGAACTTCTTCCAGAAAGCCTTCCTGAATCTACCCTAAGCCATTTACCAAGGACAGGCTTACGTAAGTGTGCCCTTTGGCTGAACTTTGTTCTTACTTTGATCACTTAGTACTTAAACTTTTATCTACTTCTTATTTGGAATGTGGGTTAATTTTCTTTTCCAATTTTTTTTCATCAAATGCATCCATACAGCTCAAAAAGTCAGAAATACTACAAAGTAACTAAGTACTAGTCTCCTGTCCACTCCAAATTTATATCCTCACAACTAAACATTTCAAACGTTTTTAGCTGTTTATGTTTAAATAGATTTTTATTTTGCTTTATATTATCTATTGACTTCACACTCTGGAAAATACAGATTTGGCTCTCTCCATCACACTTATTAGAGACAGAATTATATGAATTCATACTTCCCCACTAAATCCACATTCTCTTCATATTATGATTATGTAAATATTACTCACAGCTGAGCCAGATATAATGCCACAGCAGAGACTGCTAGTTTTCCATCAAAATTAATTTTCTCCTTTTTCCGAGGCACATGACTAGAATACATTTCCCAGCCTTCCCTGAAGTTAGGCTGATCAAGTTCTTGCCTCTTCCATGCTCTTCCCTTCTCACTGGATAAAATAAAAAATCCAGTTTCAATCATTAAAACAAAAACAAAAACAATTATGTTCTTCTAATCCAGAGCAGTGAATCTCAACTTTTGTACAAAGTAATAATCTAAAAATTTAATTAAAATGCAAATTCTCATTCACTAGGTCTAGAGTATCAGGTTCCCACTATTTGCCTATACTTCCCAACACAATCGCTAAAGACAAATATGTGCCTAAGCAAATGTGAAGAAAGTTGACTGTGCCTGGCTATTAAAAGATATAGCATCTGGAGTCTTACAGGCTTGAAGGTACACAATCAACCTAGGTCAGAAGCAACAGGGCCCACATGGAAGAAGCACACCAACCTGGGGGACCACGAGTTGTCAAAGGGATCAGGTGCCAGACAGGCATCAAAGAATCAAAAATTATGTCATTGTAAATGAGGGGAAGTACAGATTGGGGACGCAAAGCCCATCTGTAGTTAACAGGACATCCCTTTACAGAAAGGTCGCAGGGAGGAGATGAGCCAGTCAGGATGTGGTGTAGCAATGATAGACAAAAAACTTTCCTCTAGTCCTTAAATGCTTCACCCCCACCCACCCACCCCCACTATCATGAGCCCAGTTCTGCCTTACAAATCCGGCTATAAGGAGGATGTACACTAGTACGGATTGGAACTGGATCCCATGACAGTGATTCCTTTAGTACTAGTGGTGAGAGAAGAAATACAGGAGGGTGGAGGGAAGGTGGGGTAGAAAGGGGGAACTGATTATAAGGATCTACATATAACCTCCACCCTGGGAGACAGACAACAGTAAAGTGAGTGAAGGAAGACATCAGACAGTGTGAAATGACATAATAATAATTTATAAATTATCAAGGGTCCATGAGGAAGGGGGCATGGGGAAGGAGGGAAAAAATGAGGAACTGATATCAAGGGCTTAGGTGGAGGGCAAGTGTTTTGAGAATGATGATGGTAGCGGATGTTCAGGTGTGTTTGACATTCAATGGAGGGATGTATAGATTGTGATAGGAGCTATATGAGCCCCCCAATAAAATTATTTTTTTACAAAAGAGAAATACCATTATTTCCTAATTCAAATTTTCCATAAATTTGTTTTCCAACTAGTTAATTCCACTGTTTTGTTTTATGAATCATTTTATTGGTAGCTCTTATAACTCTTATAATAATCCATACATCAATTGTACAATCACATCTGTACATATGCCATCATCATTTTCAAAACATTTTCTTACTACTTGAGCCTTTGGTATCAGTTCCTATTTTTTCTCTCCCTCCCCAGCCTCCCAGATCGTTGATAAATGATTACTTTCATATTTTACACCATCTGCTGTCTCCCTTCACTCTTGTTTCTGTTTCTGTTACCCTCTGGAGGAGGGTGGGGGCAGTTATACATCGATCACTGCGATCAGTGCCCCCTTATCCCCACACCTTCCCCCTGCCCTCATGGTATCTCTATTCCCATAACTGTTCCTGAGGGGTTTATCTGTCATGGATTCTGTGTGTCAAAAGCTCTTATCTGTACCAGTGTACATGCTCTGGTCTAGCCATATTGATAAAGTAGAACTGGGGCCATGATAGTGGGCGTGGGGGAGCATTAAAGAATTATAGGAATGTGGGCTGAGCCCCGGTGGCGTAGTGGTTGTGCGCGGGACTGCGGCCCACTGGGATGGAGGTTCAATTCCAGCTCCACAGGAGCAAAGGCTGGACCTCCTACTCCCACCACCAGAGGGCAGTGATGCCTAAAAAAAAAAAAAAAAGAATTAGGGGAATGTTGTGCGTTTCATCAGTGCTATACTGCAACCCTGCTGACTCATTCCTTCCTTGTGATCCATATGTGAGGGGATGTTTAATTGTCTATAAATGGGCTTTGGGTCTCCACTCCAACCCCCCTGGTTTGCATTGACATAGTTGATTTTGGAGGGTCTTCTGATGCCTGATACCTTTGACAGAAGATATTGTGCTTCTTCCATGGGGGCTTTGCTGCTTCCCTGCTAGATGGTCACCTGTTTAAATTCAATGTACATTAATGTACATTAATATATGTACAGACTGATATCACTGCTATATATCAATATATTTACATACATGCCTATATTTATACTTCTATATATAACTTTTGCCTCCTAGTTCTTTCCTCTATTTCCTTTTACTTTCTTCCTGTCCCACTAATATTTGAACTTCATTCAGCTCTCAGTAATCCCTCTTGATTACACTGCACTTGATCAAATCCCACCAGGCATTCTATAGTTTCCTCACCATCAATCTTAGCTCTCTTGTTGTTCCCTTGCCCCTGCGTTTGTTGGCTCCCCACTCACTTTCCTACAACACCTCTCCCATGTCCCTAGAACCATCAGTCCCATTGTTTTCTTCTCAAAAATGTTTATCCTTCTTATCTTATGTAGACATACATAAAAGAAAATACAAACCAAAACAAAAAGCCTATAAATAGTCCTAAGTCTGTCTGCTGACCCCTATGAATGTTTTCCAATCAGGTCTGATATGGTGCCAGGTCCTGCCCCCCCAAATCCGAAGTCTATTTTCGTATTCCTCAGTGTGGCGGTCATATGCTTAGGTTAATTTCATGATTGAGATATAGATATGGAGTATAGCCTGTTAATCTGGAGATAGCCAGTAAATACCAATGAGGCCTCCATGTGGGCATGGCTTTCTCCTGAGACTTCTGAGAAATCTCGCGATATTTCCCTCATGGAGATGAGAATCTATCTCCAGTTGTTGGGAGTTAGCCTCAGAGACGACGAACTACAGACAAGACAAGATGGCAGCATCCTAGGAGCTGGACAAGCCAGAGAAGAAGCCACCCGGCCTTACCCTGATGGAACCAGACCTCTGAAGCTGGAGAAGTCACATGGAGATCCCTGCCAGCGCTGAGCTGCTTCTACCACCACTGGAGGCTGTTGATGGACCCTGAGCCCTGGAAGCGAGGAGCCATGGGGAGACCCACGCCAGCGCCTGGACTCTGCACCCACTGACCTGTGACTTCGTGAGTCAGAAGGAGACGTTATAGATTGGTATCGGGCATATGGGCTAATATCAAACTTATGACTTTGAACTGGACTGGGTTGGGATGCTTTCTTAATGTCCTATTCCTCTTGTACATAAACCATTCCCTTATATCCATATGCTTGTCTAAGAATTTGTTTCTCTAGTCTACCTGGACTAACACACTCTGAGACTTCGTTGCTTTGTTCCCCTTGCTACTTTGTTGAGCTTCCTTTGTGCTAACGCCTCACGGTGGGGGATACAGACTGAGCATAATTCTCACAGTTTCTAGTGCTGTCCCCTAGAGCGCTGTGGATCAATGAGTGGACGTTATTTGTCCTGGTGGGGTTGACCCTATGGCCATCTCTGTGCATTGACTGCTCTGAACAGCAAAGTCATCCTCAAGGTTTGGTTGGCTAGGATGTAGTTCTCTCTTTTTCCCTTCCACAGACTTTTATAAGTCCCCATACATACTATGATCAAACCTTTCTGGTATGATTTTGTTTTCATTGGAATAAATTAGTCTTTCATTTTCCCTATGACTCTGTCTACCTTTATTGACCATACAAAATCATCTGACTGTGTGGATCCTAATAAATCTGGATAGCATGGCAAAGAATGCTTATGTAGAACCCATAGGCCAAGAGGTAGTCCCTTAAATATAACAAAGTAATACTGAGCAGATTACAATAAAGGAAAGTGTCCATTAGTGTATATTCTGTCACCATAGCTACTCAATTTGCTCAATGCTGAGCAAATCATCAGAAAATCTGAACTACAAAGAGAATTTGACAGCTAGAAGAAACCTGCTTCTAAAAGGCCAAAATCAAGATAACCCTACAAGGAGCAACTCTATTCTGCAACACATGGGGTGTTCATAGGATGGACACAACCTCACGGCAACTAGTTTAACAGTTAACTCAAAAGAAGGTTTATAAAATGTAATAAACAATTTTGTCCCACATATGCTGTTTCCTTCAGTCAGGACATATTTGATCAGTGAGTTTGGAACAATTATCTTGACAAAACATTACCTTTACAAACAGCATCTGGGGTCTTAAAGGCTCACCTTAAAACAAGCAGCCATCTAAGTGAGGTGCCAACTAAGTCCACATGGAAGAAGCCCACCAGCTTGTGTGATCTAAGAACTGTAAGTAATAAAATCCAAATCCAAAAGAAGGGATGGTTTAAGAGCGTGGATAGTGAATAGCTGGCTTGCAGAAGGCTATGGATTACATGGAAGCCATTCGGTTCTCAAAAAGATCAAGTCCCTGGCTAGTCCCCTCTGACCATCTTCCAGTCTTGCTATCAAATAGAGCATTATAATAAGTTGAAGTTAGGTTAAAATGGAATACCTCATCATTTGAGCTCCCTTTTGACTCATTCTCAAGTTGATACAGTTTTTAATATTTACTGAGGTTTTCCAATGATTTGTCTAGTCATTGTTGTTGAGTTTTCGGTTTGCTTGCTTGCTTCCTGTATTTTGTATGATCTTCTGTACATGAAATCTGTGATTGTATATCTATAGAAATAGTAACTAGATTGGCTACCATGGGACATGACAAGAGAGGATGGAGGGAAATGGGGAGCTAACAACAATGAGTACAAGAAAGAAGAAAATATTCTCAAATTGATTGTGGTGATAAGTACACTTTTTTTTTTTTTAGATTTCATAGGTTTATTAGTAACCAAAGTAATACTAAACCTAGAAAGTTTACAGTTGGTGGAACTTCAGGGAAAGAAGTTGATCCTTTGAGACACACTAGAACCGGGGGATTCCACTTATTATTTTCTACACAAGTAATGATGCTGCATCCACTCATGCTAAAACCCTTCAGGTATTCATTTGTCTGACGTCCAGCCACTCTCCCTCCATTCACAACTAGTGGGTAATCACATTTGACCATTTTTCATAGAAGAGGATCGCTGTTCCATTTGGTATTAGTAGAACACAAAAGAACATCCTCCCCAACAAGCAAATACTTATCTCTGTCTAAGACAACGGTGCACAATAACGGAGTACGTAAACCTTAATGTGACTGCTGAATGATTAAACTGAATTATATGTTAAGGATAGGTCAGTAAAACTATTAAAAACAAAGTGAACCAGGAACATATATAAACTATAGATATATGGATTTTGAGCTCCCACTTGAATACCTCCCCCCATGAAGTGATCACTAAAGATGTGGGAGCTAGAGCAAGGGGGGGGTTAAAAAAGCAGATGGTGCCTATCAGAAAGAACAGCTTCTGGGGCCTTAAACATTTGTCTTAAAACAAGAAGTCATCCTAGTTAAACGTCAACTAAGTCTACAGAGAAGAATCACACCCACCTGTGTGATCCAAGAATGATAAACAGAAAATCCAAACCCAGAGGAGGGAAAGGTATTAGAATTTAAATTCTGAATACTTGATTTCTGCAAGGCCGTGGATGTCAATGAAAACCATAATCCCATTCATAGAATGCATCATGCAGATTAAGCCTCTGGTAAATTTGACTGCAGGCCAGAGATAAGAAAGGCCTTGTTAACATAAAAGAGTGTATTGTAGGGTGGATTCTCATACTTGTAGTTAGATCAAAATGCAATGTCTTGTCATACTGCTCTAGTTTTTAACATTTTCTGCTTTGTTTTCAGCAGAAATTTTTGTCCATTTCATTCTAGCATTGTTGTTGGATTAAGTTTGTATTTTGTCTTGATTTTCTATGCTTTTCTGTATATGAAACCCAGAATGGGTAAAACTATAGAGACAACTAGATTAATCGATTCAAAAGGACACAGCAGGGAAGGCTGGTGGGAAAGGGGGAGTTTACATATATAAGTTAGAAAATATGTCCTGAAATTGATTGAGGTGATGATTACACAATTAATGTAACTGAACCATTAAAACAGATGACGTGAATATATGCATATAGGTATGTACATAAGTTATGTCAGTGAAACTGTCAAAAAACATTAAACCAATGACTTCAAACACATACAACCTCATTGCATTTTCCTCTCTGTCCTTTCTCTTTGGATCCAGCTGCCCACTCACAGGCAACTTCCCATCTGTTCTCCTTTGTACCTAATAGAGTTTACAGGTACAAGCAGACACAGGGAGACTTGAGATGTTCAGTTTTGCTGTGCAAAGCTGAGTGGGAAAGCCTATCTAATTCTGGCATTCAGTATTCACAAACTACTTGAAAATACATACCTCATCTCTCAGATGAACTTCATCAAAAATAAAAGTAACATCTGATCCATATGGTTCCTCTGACCCAGCTCATTTAAAATTCAAAAGGGGAAAAAGATGCCATTTATTGGACCCCTCTCAGAAGCTGTATTAGGAAGTTTTATTTCATATGGTTTACTATTTTGTTCTCTATATTCTATTTGGCTTAGTGTTCTGAAATACTCCAGTGATGAGTTTGGGTATAGATATTTTTCACTTTGCTGAACACTCAATTGGATCTTCAAATCTGTAAATTCAGATATTTCTATTCAGGCATATATATTAACTACATCTATGGAAAGAGACACAAGAAACACTCACTGGCAGCAGCAAAAATGAAGCAAGGGCCAAATATAGAACAAACTGTTAAGTTGTTCATAATTTAAGTTCAGGTTGAAGTTGTAGAAAATTAAAACAAGACCATAAGAGCCAAAATACTACCTTGAGTAAACACACCATAATTTTGAAAACATTTCAAGGAAATGAATCATTGAACACTACTGACAAAAACCTGACAAGTTGTGGGATGCTACCAAGAACATCGCATATGAAGAAGCAAAGGGTCATTTAAAAAAAAAAAAAAAACAAGAAAAAGAAAAGATCAAAATGGATGTCAGAAGACACTCTGAAATTTTCTCTTGATCAGGGCAACTAAAGCATGGAAAAAATAATGAAGTAAGCGAACTGAACAGAAATTTTCAAAGAGCAGCTCAGGAAAACAAAGTAAATCATTATTATGAAATGGGAAGGGCTGATCCTTGGTGGCCTAGTGGTTGTGTGTGGGACTGCAGCCCAAAGGGTTGACAGTTCAAATCCAGCAGCAGCTCTCCAGGAACAAGGCTGGGCTTCCTACTCCCACCAGGGCAGTGATGCCACACAAAAAAAAAATGGGAAAAGGTTTAGGAATTAGAAATGAAAAAGTATGCTCAGCTTATAGTACAGTAAATGGAAAGAACTGAAGTAAATATTCACGCCTCAAAAATGCACTGTTATAAGATTCTATGTATAAAATATTGAAATGATTCAAAAAGCATCAGAAGAAGACAAAAGGACCCAAAAGGATTCCAATTTCAGAATCTCCACAGAGTGATTTTCAGTGAACTCCTGCAAATCATCAACTAGATGGATGAACAATTTTGTCCTCACACATGGTGTAATGACTGTATATATCGTTAGCTTAAAATTTAACGTTTTATCATTTATTTCCCTTCTGACCCATTTTTGAAGTGTCTAATGTCTATTTTCTGCTTCCTTTTGAGTTGAAGTTTATCTGAGGAGTTTTGGAGCAGTTTTGTTTTCCCTTTTTTTTTGTTTGGGTACACAGAGTCACTGTACTTCAAAAAAAGCTAATCAACATTCAACCAATTCAAGAGGTAGCACATAATCAAGGATCAATGACACTAAAGAAAGTTGTTCAGTTGCACTGAAAGCAGTAGTGAAAAAACAAGGCTCCAAGAATTGATGTAAACTAACTGAAATGCTTCAAGAAGCTAAGGAAGCATTGAAAGTACTCACTCACATGTGCCAAGAAATTTGGAAGGCAGCCACTTGACCAACTCATTGAAAGAGATTCCTATCTATATCTATTTCAAAGAAAGGTGGCATAACAGAAATTATCACACAATATCATTGATAACACATGTGAGTATGATTTTGCTAAAGATAATTCACAAGAATTGCAGCAGTACATGAACAGGTTGCTGCCAAAAATCTGAACCAGATTCAGAAGAGAATGTAGCATGGAGAATATAATTGCTTATATCAGATGGATGTTGGCCAGACAAGCAGATAATACCAGAAAGATAGAACTGTGCTTTAGTAATTATGCAAAAGCATCTGATTGTGTAGATCCTAACAAACTATAGGTAGCATTAAAAAGAAAAGGAATTCCAGAACACTTAATTGTACTCATGAAGAACGTGTACATGGTCCAAGAAAAAGTTGTTGGGAAAGCAAAAGGAAATATTGCATGGTTTAAAATTAGAAAAGGGATGCATTGGGCTTGTACCCCCTTTCATCCATTGAGCAAATAATTCAAGAAATTGAACTATGTAAGCAGAAGCTTAGGATCAGAAGACTTAGTAACAACCGTTGATATACAGATACCTTTGCTTACTGAAAGAGAACATAAAGCACTTGCTGATGAAAATCAAAGACTGCAGCTTTCTGTGTAGACTGCAACTCAATATAAAGAAAACCCAAATAGATACATTTGAATTATGGTGCTGGTGAAAACCTTTGATAGTGCCAAAGCATAGGAAGTCAATTTTGAATTGTTTTATTCTATTTTTGACTATTTTAATATTCCTAGGCTAAGTTAGAGACCTGAAATAGACTGTTTATTAGCCATTATGAATTATATAATTATATGATTTGCTATACTGAAAGACAAATTCAAGAGTAATGGAATCATTCATCATCAAAAAGATTATTTCAAGCTCTATACTGAAATACAACAATGCTACTGCTGTTAGGTACGATAGAGTCAGTTCCAATTCAGCAGCCGTATGTACACCAGAACAAAACATTGTCTGGTCCTGAGCAATCCTCACAATTGTTCTTATGTTTGAGCCCACCAATGCAGCCACTGTACTAATTCATCTTGTCAAAGGTCCTCTTCTTTTTCACTTCCTCCATACTTTACCAACTACAATGTCTTTTCTCCTGGGACTAGTCTCCGGACAATTTGTTCAAAGTATAGGATATAGACCTACATGCCTACAAGGAAGTCCAGTTAACATGAATATTAAACAAATTTATGTACCAACCACTAAAACTAGTGAAAATATTAATAATTCTACAAACATCTTCAGTCTGAAATTGAGGAAACATGCAAGCAAAATTCATTGATAATTACTGACAATTGGAATGCAAACTTTCAAACAAAAAGAAAAAAATCAATAGTTGGAACACATGACCAGTGACAGAAACCCAGGGGCCCTGGTTTATTCACTGGATTATGCATTTAACTGCTAACTGCAGGTCAGTAGTTCAAAACCACAAACTGCTGCCCCAGAAGAAAGAAGAAGCTGTCTACTTCTGTAAAGAATAGCAGTCTTGACATTAAGCTTCTACTCAAGTACTCCCTCAACACAAGAACACTTTGCTCTAATAACCCAGCATTCTGTGATGCTCACCTTCCTGACATAACACTGAAGACAGGGCTGAGCCCCGGTGGCGTAGAGGTTGTGCGCGGGACTGCGGCCCACTGGGATGGAGGTTTGATTCCAGCTCCACGGAGCAAAGGCTGAGCCTCCTACTCCCACCACCTGAGGGCAGTGATGCCAAAAAAGAAAAAAAAAAAACACTGAAGACAAAATAGGTGCACATGCAAATGTGGTGAAGAAAGCAGATGGTGCCTCGCTATCAAAAGATATAATGTCTGGGATCTTAAAGGTGCTGGGATCTTAAAGGCTTGAAGATAAACAAGTGGACATTTAGCTGTGAATCAACAAAGCCCACATGGAAGAAGCACACCAGCCTGTATGATCATCCTGTGTCAAATGGATCAAGTATCAGGTATCAAAGACCCAGAACAAAAAAATCCTATCAATATGAATGAAAGGGAGCATGAAGGGGAGACCTAAAGCCTATCTGTAGACATTGGACAGCCCCCCCCCCCACCAAAAAAAAAGAAGGGTCACAAGGAA
Organism: Nesogale talazaci; assembly: GCA_004026705.1. Taxonomy (NCBI): domain Eukaryota; kingdom Metazoa; phylum Chordata; class Mammalia; order Afrosoricida; family Tenrecidae; genus Nesogale; species Nesogale talazaci. The sequence continues at coordinate 13,023 of PVJH01022771.1, forward strand.
GAGATGAGCCAGTCAGGGTTCAGTATACTTACACTACAGATATTTACAAAGCGATTCATAAAAGTAGCAAAATTCTAGTTAAGAAGTAGCAACAAAATAATTTTATGATTGGGGTCACAACATGAGGAACTGTATTAAAGGGTTGTGGCATTAGGAAAGTTGAAAACCCCAGTTCTAAGTCTTCCTAGGTGGCATGTCTCTTCAAATGCAAATATCCTCAGGCTCCAAAGGCTAAGTGGGGCTTAGATGAGATGCTAAGCTCCTGGCTTGACAATGGCAGGGCAATTTTTAACTCCTCTTTTCCCAAATCTAATAGTAAAGGCTGTAGGCAGCAGGCTTACAAACTCTAATCAAAACTCCCAATATTCATTTCTAATCACACATTATGTCTATAATAGTAGATAAGCCAATATAATCCTAGTAAGTCAGATCTTAAACACAATTATCTTTAAAATGCTAAAATTCAATGTTTTTTCTCTTTTTTTAAACCTTTTCTTTATTTGTAAGGGGATGGGGTGGGGTCTAACCAACACCATTGTCTATTTTCTTTTTTGGTTTTGTTTCTTTTTATTCGTTTTATTGGGGGCTCATACAACCTTTATCACAATTCATACATACATCCATTGTATGCAAAGCAAACTTGCACATTTGTTGCCATCATCCTTCTCAAAACATTTTCTTTCTACTTAAGCCCTTGGTATTAGCTCATTTTCCACTCCCTCTCCGCTCCTCCCTCCCTCCCTCATGAATCCTTGATAATTTATATAAATTGTTACTTTGTCATATTGCACACTGTCTGATGTCTCCCTTCACCCACTTCCCTGTTGTCCACACCCCAGGGAGGACGTTATCTGTACATCCTTATAATCAGTCCCCCCTTTCTACTCCATCTTCCCTCCACCCACCCGGTATCACTGCTCTCACCACTGGTCCTGAAGGGATCGTCTGTCCTGGATTCTCCATGTTTCCAGTTCCTATTTGTACCAGTGTACATCCTCTGGTCTAACCAGATTTGTAAGGTAGAATTCAGATCATGATAGCAGAAGGGAGGAAATATTGAAGAACTAGAAGTTGCATATTTCATCGTTGTTACACGGTACCTTGCTTGACTTGCTGCACTACTTGCTTGACTTGCTTCCCCTGCAGATGGACTTTGGAAGCCCAATCTGGACTCCCCCTCATTTATAATGATATAATTTTTAGTTCTTTGATGCCTGATACCTGATCAATTTGACACCTCGTGGCCACACAGGGTGGTGAAAAAACCTGGCTATTGAGTCAAGGAAATTGGCAGCACCATGTCAAGCAGGAAGCAGACCGATAATCCATGACCTAACAATCACAGATGTTCCAAACAGGGGGTTAACTGAACATAGCAATTACCCCTCCCAATCAGGCACTCCCTCCCATCTGGGCGCATGAGGTCATTATTAAAATTTTATGTGCTGTATTTTGAATGTTGAAAAAAAACAACAAAGTTATCTAAAACTACCACATTCACATGCATATGGTCTTGGGTCTGTGGCAGAGTGAATCCAGCAGCTCTGGCCTTCTATCAGACATTTTGTGGAAGTAGGATTGCTTGTCCCCTAGGGACGTCCAAAAGTTACTTTGCTTCTCTGAACTGCAATTTAACATCCATTACATCCCTTTCAGTCAATATAGGTATGAATAACTAGAGAAAACTTGTTAGACTCAAGTGTCCTGTCCAGATACCAAATGAGTAAACTGTATTACCATATCTGACCTCTTCTGGCTATCCAAAGTTGAAGGAAAATCCAACTCCATCCAATTGCCACAAGACAGGCCAGACATACCTCGACCCTCCATCCTTATTATTTCTCCAGAAGCTCATGCCTGAGAGCAAATTGTTAGGCTTTCTCTGAAGAAACAAAACCAGTGACACTCTTATGTGACAGGTTGCTAGATTATGGACAAAGGGGGTTCTCTTCCCAAATACCTATGCTAAATGAAAATTAGCTATCCATGACACAATACAGGGGCTGGAAAGAAATCAGGCGCACTATTTAAGACACCTATGGGAAATATCCAAATTAGTATGTCCAGACACAAGACCCCTGGGCCCAGGTGGGAGGTTCACCAGGGCACACCCACCATAGGTACCTGCACATGTTTATCCAGGTGTGCTTAAACATAGTAAATAAAATCAGCCAGCGGTTGTGCGCGGGACTGCGGCCCACTGGGACGGAGGTTCAATTCCAGCAGTGGGGCTGGGCCTCCTACTCCCACCACCGGAGAGCAGTGATGCCCCGCAATAAAGAAAGAAAGAAAGAAAGAAAGAAAGAAAGAAAATAAAATCAGCCAATGCTTTCAACCATGCCTCCCCTGCCAGAGGGGTTAAATACACAGGTCACAGGTATGCCAGTCTCTCTTTTACTCTGCTCTTGCGCAGGTACATGCTGCAAGTGGCAGGTAGGAGTCTCTCCCACAGGAAAGGCATGGCAGAACCTGAGTTTTACAAGTAGGTTTTGCACTCCTGCTCCAGTGTTTTTTCCATGTGGTTTTTTGTGCCCATTTGCAAACCCTACACCACTTTCACGCAGCCTGGCACGCTTTCCAGAAACAGCGTGTACCTTTCATGAAGGTTAATACCTGAAACTTGTCCTTTCCTTCATAAAAACTCGCTTGGATTACAAAAGTGCTTCTGCTGCGTAAATTATTTCTGCGCCATGAAGCAAAGACCTAACATATGTATAAGAACTTTCTATCAAGAAAGACTTATATCAAGATGACAGCCCAGCCCATTCGAGCTCAAGTTCATGGGTCAGATGCTAGCTAGAAGCTCACTCATGCAACTAACATGGTGAATGAAGCAGGAGGTCCCAGGCTTCCAACCCAGAGCCAGACACACAATCCAGGCAAACGAGAAAGTGAAATGGAGTTAAAGGAACTGAAGTTATCACTATCTTTTTTATTTAAAAGTCACACCTCCAAGTAGTCGTCACCAGGCTCTGATCTTATTAATTAATGTTAACTCCACCCGTACACCTCCACATAGGTATCATCAAGTTGACATAAAATTTAACCATCATAGTCTGTATAATCAATAAAGTACAAGGTAACCTTTTTCTAGCATTCCCTGCTAGATTCCAAGATTCATCTGACATGAGCAATACCACCTGTGTTCCACATCCTCTTCTGAATCCAACCTGAACCTTGTCAATTAGCTGCTGCAATCATTACTGAATGATCTTCAGCATAATTTTTACTTGCATGCGATATTAATGATAGTGTTCAATGATTTCTGAATTCTGGGGGTCACCTTTCTTTGCAGTGGCCACTGCAATCTCCTCCAGTCAGGTGGCCACTACTTCTCTTCCAAGTTTCTGGGTAAAGGTGAGGGAGTGTTTCCAGTGTCTCATCAGTTTGCTGAAGCATTTCAATTAGCATTCTACCAATTCCAGGAACATTGTTTTGTTGGGGGGCATCCCCGTCCTCGGGTGGCGGGAGTAAGGAGCATGCTTTCTAATGTCTTCAGTGCAGCTTGGGCTTCTTCCTGCAGTGCCACTGTCCTTGCTCGCTTGCTGCTGTGTGCTCTTTGTTTTCCTTCCATCTTCCTTTGATGCTTAATCAATTGTTCGAGATTTTTCCTCATAGAATCCTTTAAATGTTGTAACTTATTTTTCAGTTCCTTAAGACATGCCAACCATGTTCGTTTTGAGTTTTCTTACTGCAGATCATTGCACATTTCACTATGAAATACTTTGCCTTCTTGAGCTGTCTTTGGAAATTTCTTGTTCGGCCCTCTGACATCATTATTTCTCCCATTTGTCTAAGCTACTCCCATTAAGAGCAAATGTCATTAGTTTCATAGGCTCAAATCTATTCTTTTTGTTTTGTTTTGTTTTTTTAAATCATTCAACTGGGGACTCTTACAGCTCTTAAAACATTCTATACACCAATTGTATCGAGCATATTTGTACATATATTACCATCATCATTTTCTAAACATTTGCTTTCTATTTGAGCCCTTGGTATCAACCCCTTATTCCTTCCCCTCTCATGATCTTCATGATCACTTGATTAATTATAAATTATTAATATTTTCATATCTTACACCAAAAATTGCTATCTCCCTTCACCCACATTTCTGTTGTTAATCTTCCTGGGGTGGAGAAGGAGTATTGCTCAATCATTATCATCAGTTCCCCTTTCCGCCCCTTCTCTCCCCACGTTCCCCTATCCTTCATGATATCACTACTCCCAATTCGTTCCTGAGGGGTTTATCTAATTGAATTCCATGTGTCATGCACTCTTATCTAGCCTACAGTGAAAGGCAGCCCTAGGGTTATGATGGTGAAATGGGGGTAGGAGTGGTGGTGGGAGAAGCCTGAAAGGATCAAAGGAATAGTGTGTCTTTCATCAGTACTATACTGCACCCTGGTTGACTCACCCCTTCCTTGTGACCCTTCTGTAAGAGAATGTCTGCAGATGGTTTGGGATCTCTGCTCCGACCCTCTCATTCTCAACAAGAGGGGTTCTTTTTGTTGTCGGGAGTCTCCAGGTGCCTGTTAGCCATTTCCATTCATACCTAATGATTTGCACAGGCTGGTGTGCCTCTTCCACATGGGCTCAGTGCTTCTCTGCTTCTCTTTTGACAGCTGGGCACCATCACGTTTCTTCCCCACGTTTGCTAATGCACTCGTCAAATCTATTCTTGAGATGTTCTCAAAATTCAAGGTCATTTTTCAGTTCTTATGGACTTGTTTGAATTTTCCTCAATTTCAATCTAAATTTTCATATAAGCAATTGATGATCTGTTCCACAATCCGTCCTTGACCTCATTTTGACTGATGATATTGAGCTTTTCCATTCTCTCTTCTCATAAATGCAGTCAATTTTATTTCTGTGTATTCCATCCGGAGAAGTTCATTTATGTTGCTAAAAATATATATTTATAATGAAGAAGTCACTTGCCTTGCAAAATTCTACCATGTGATTTCTAGCTTTGTTTCTGTCACCAAGGCACTATTTCTTTTCACTGTTCCTTCCTGCTTCTAACTTCCACTTTCCAATTGTCAAATATCAAAACTTCTTGACCGCTTGATCAATTAATAGACTGATTACTCTAAAGAAATCCTTTAATTTCCTCAATCACCAGCTTTAATGGCTTGTACATAAATTTGAGTAATAGTTGCATTGACTATTCCCTTGTATGTGTATAGATATTATATAGCCAGACATTATAATTTAAGATAGATCTTGAAAAGTTTTTCTCAGCATTTCACTTGAATTTGTCATTTCCAGCAAAGTAAACCATGCAATATTCTGGTTCAAAATGACCAACACCAGTCCATTTC
>PVJH01022771.1:18443-36150 GCA_004026705.1 Nesogale talazaci
GTTTTTTTTTTAAGATTTTGTTGGGGGCTTATACTTCTCTTATCACAATGCATACATACATACATCATTACACAAACTTTTTTTTGTGTGTGGCATCACTGCCCTGGAGGGAGTAGGAAGTCCAGGCTTGCTCCTAGAGTGTTGCTACTGGATTTGAACCATCAGCCCTGTGGGCAGCAATCCCGCACACAACCACTACACCACCAGGGCTCAGCCCATAGATAAACTTTTATACAATAAACAAATAAGAGATGGGCCTCCTACTCCCACCACCAGAGGGCAGTGATGCACCAAAAACAAACTAACTAAACAAGAGAAATAGCATGTGTAAAGGTGCATGTGAAAGATGAAATTGAGAATGTAGGTTGGTGTCACATGAATCAATTTGCATGCCAAGTTGAATATAAACATTAGAAAGAGAAGTCAGAAGTTTAAACTCGAAATTCTGATTCAGATTAACTTCTGCAGAACAAGAAAGCCACATTTCAGAGGGAAAAGACTACGTTTCAGAAAAAATGAAAAGACAGTAGAGTAATAATAATTAGCAATGATGCATTATGACATTAAGTTATGTTGGATCTGATCACAATACGTAAGTTGAATAACATTAAATGGGCTTCTATCTAAAGAGTCTCTCAGATTCAACATGCTAATGCATATAATATTTGTGATAGGAATATGATTTTCAGCATTTTCCAAACTTATTTGACCAAGAAAGCCTATTTACCCAAGACAATAAATTAGTAGCTCAAAAAAACTGTGAAGAACACAAAGTTTGTAACACTACTCTATAAAAACCAAGACAAGCTAAACCCTGGTGGCGCAGTGGTTGTGTGCAGGACTACGGCCCACAGGACTGACAGTTCAAATGCAGCAGCAGTTCTCCAGGAGCAAGGCTGGGCTTCCTACTCCCACCAGGGTAGTGATGTGGAAAAAAAAAAATAATAAAAATAAAACACAAGGCAAGCACTAGTGAGAAAAGCACAGGCAGTAAAGGGCTTAAGCCTAGGGTAAAATGATAATAATAAAAAAAAGTGAATAGGACAGGAAACTGACTAGGATACTACAAAACTATTAAAGTCCTAAAAACTTAGAAATCAGATATATAAAACAGCAATCTACTTGGAGATACCATTTTCTTTCTTTTTGGGAGGGACATACAATTTTGTAGTGCCAAAATTCATATTGAAGATTTGCAAAATAAGTAATATGCTAAGTGAATATCATGATAGTGGTACTGGTCCAAAAGACTAGACCCAGTGGCTGGATATCTATTCCAATTTACAATGACCAAACAAAGTAGAACTACCCCACATAAGTTTCCAAGGTTGTTAATACATACAGAAGCAGCCTCCTACATCTTGCTATCATGGAGTGGTTGGTTCATTTGAGCTGCTAACTTTTCAATGAGCAGTCTAATGCTTAACCACTGTATCAACAGTACTCTTCCAGTCATGCTGCTGAGGTTGTTATAATGTACACAAATGTCAATGCACGGTCAATAACAAACACAGGTAAGCAACTGTTTGGTATTCTTTGCTTTCAATATATTTATCTGACATCAGCAATAATCTTCCTTGCTCAACATTCTCTTCTTGAAGGTCTGGCAGTTACCTGTTGACATACTTCTGCAATCATTTTTTACTTATCTTTAGTTAAGATTTGATTTGCAGTAGTATTTGTATGCTGTTCAACAGTTTCCACATTCTGTTGGAGCAACTTTTTTAGAATGGGCAAAAAGATGATCCTCTTCCAGTTGGTTGGCCAAGTCTCCCAATTTTCTTAGCCCCAACAACTGAATGCTTCCAGCATTGCACCTGTTTGTTGAAGTAACTCAATTTGTATTGTCAATTTCTAGAGCCTTGGGGGAGTAGAGAGGTGGTGGTAGAAGTGGTTGTTTAGTTTTGCTTTGCTTTTGTTTTACAATTCTGGGCAGAACTTAATGATATAACTAGAAGTACTTCAAATATTTAGGATTTAGATGAGAAAAGAAAAACACAAAATTCTCATGAAGTCAAAATAAGGGCTCTATAAAGCCCTGATAAGAACTGTTGTCCTCAAATGTGTATGCTGGGTCTAAGTTCACAAAGTACTTCAGTGTTCTTCAAACTGGTTCATCATCAATTTCCTGATGTATACACAGGCCGAAGAGAGTGACCCCAATGGCAAGGGAGGCACAAATCATGATCAGTTTCCGTTCAGGTCCACTGCCATAGAGTCGATTCATGGTAACCATCTAGTTTCCAAGACTGTTTTTTGGTTTCTTTTGTTTTGTTTTTGTTTTGGGGGCATCACTGCCCTCTGGTGGTGGGAGTAGGAGGCCCAGCCTTGCTGCTGGATTTGAACCTCCAACCCAGTGGGCTGCAGTCCCGCACACAACCACTACGCCACCGGGGCTCAGCCCTCCAAGACTGTTTACAAGAGTAACCAACAGCTTATCTTTGGGTTACTCATAACCCATTAGGTCACCGGAAATCCTTTCACAGAGTTTTGTTTTGTTACTAAAGCTTTCTTTAAAAAAAAAAATTATTGGGGGCTCATACAACTCATCATAATCCATACATCCATGTCAAGCACATTAGTTCATTTGTTGCCATCAACATTCTCAAACCATTTTCTACTTAAGCTCGTTTTCCCCTTCCTTCTCCCACCTTCCCTCACTCATGAACCTTTGATAATTTAAAAATTATTATTTTTTCATATCTTACACTGTCCAATGTCTCCCATCACCCACTTTTCTGTTGTCCGTCTCCAGGGAGAGGATTATATGTAGATCGTGTTGGTCCCCTTTTCTCCCATACCACCTTCCCCTTACACTCCTGCTATCCCTATTCTCATTATTGGCCCCGAAGGGTTTAATCGGTCCTGTGTTTCCAGCTCTTATCTTTAACAGTGTACATCCTCTGGTCTAGCCATATTTGTAAGGTAGAATTGGAGTCATGATAGTAGTGGCGGGAGGGGGGCGGGGGTAAGAAGCATTACAAAAAACGAGAGGAAAGTTATATGTTTCATCAGTGCTACTCTACACCCTGACTGGCTTGTCTCCTCCCCACGACCCTTCTGTAAGGAGATGTTCACTTGGAGTCCTGGTGGTGTAGCAGCTACTTGCTGGGCTGAGGAGATGTTCAGTTGCCTACAGTTAGGATTTGGGTCCCCACTCTACACTCATTCACAATGCTAAGATTTTTTTGTTCTTTGATGCCTGTTACCTGGATCCATTTGATACCTCATTATCATACAGATTGGTGTGCTTCTTCCATGTGGGTTTCGTTGCTTCTGAACTAGATGGCCACTTATTTGTCTTCAAGCCTATAAGACCACAGATACGCTATCTTTTAATAGGTGGGCATAATCAGTTTTCTTCACCACATTTGCTTATGCACCCACTTGGTCTTCAGCAATTATGTCCGGAAGATGAGCAATCATGGAATTCCAGTTTAATAGGACAAAGTGTTCTTGCATTGAGGGAGTACTTGAGCGGAGGTCCAATGTCCACCTGCTACCTTAATACTAAGCCTACAAGTACATGCACATAGATTTATTTCATCATATATAAATATATTTATATGTGTATGCCTGTCTTCAGACCTCTATAAATGTCCTTTGTCTCCTAGTTCTTTCCTCTATTTCCTTTTACTTTCCTCTTGTCCCACTATCATGCTCAGCCTTCATTTGGGTTTCAGTAGTTCCCCTAGGTTACATTGCCCTTGATCAAGCCCTACCAGGCCTCCTATACCCTCCTTGCAATAGATTTTGGATCACTTGCCTTTTCCTTGGGGTTAGTGAACACCCACTTCCTTTCCCCAGCCTCCCCATCTCCCAAATCGCCCCACCTCCAACCTGTTTATTCTGTCACTAAAGCTTTCAATGTAGACTAGACTTCTTTCAATACTATCAATTCTCGATCACAGGCTACTTCCTGAAATAGTTAAAAGCTGGCAATTCTTTTTTGCACAGTGACTCTGTATTCCTTCCATTGTCTTTTCATTCTTTCTGCATCATTCATTATTTTGTCCATAGAACACCTCAATACTGATCTTTTTCCTTCAGTTCCTTTAGCTTGAGTAATGCTGAGTCTATTCTTTCCAAATGATTTGTAACTCTAGATCTTTGCATATTTCATTGTAATATTTTCCTCTATCTTCCTAAAGCTATCTTTGAATTCTTCTATTCAGCCGACCCTATAGATGAGAGCTATCCCACCCCAAATGTTCATTTAATTATCCAAAGATGACACAACACTGAATCTGTATATGCAATTCCCTTTATGAAGTACAATGTTCACATTTTAGGCAGTCTTTTTAATACATAAAGGAAATGAAATCACTCAACAACAGTATTAAATGAAAGATATATTTAGAAGAATGATGATTCTTCTAAATCAAGTCTATCTAATTCTTTTAGTTCACTGTCTTCCCCAGTGAAAAGCTTTTCATCAACAGGAATAGCATCAATAACTTAATTTTCCTGTTCCTCCCCTTTATTATCCTTTTCTGGATCACTTTCCCCCCTTTTCTGCAGTACCTCCAAAAGCTTCATGTAATTTGTTTTCATATTTTCTGAAGTATATATGCTCCATCTTTCATGACTGGCTACCGTAAGACCTGTCTCAGCTACATCTCTTGGAATACACAATTACATTCACAAAATCATCAAACACTTCACCACTTGTTCCCTGGGTGTACATATCTGCTTCTTCAGCAGCATTAATCAGTTCAGAGTGATCACTGGTGATCTCCTGGCATTGAAATGTACTCCCCCCTCCCCCATCTCGCTCAAGATTTTTTCTTATCTTTTCCCTTTCATCCACACAAGAAAAGATTCTAGAGTGGAGTTGATAACATTTGGACCTAGGCAGAAACTTTCTTTTTTGTGGGCATCTACTGCCCCTCGTGGGAGTAGGAGGGCCAGCCTTGCTTCTGGAGAGCTGCTGCTGGATTGGAATCACCAACCCTGTGGGCCGCAGTCCCGCACACACCCACTGCGCCACTGGGACTCAGCCCAACTCTCTTTCAATGGGCTCTTCTCATACAATTTCGTCTTTCTCGCATATCTTTTCTCAACATAAATCCAGGAGAAAGTATATGATAATACATGCACATATTATCCACTCCAAAGCATACCCCAAACCAAGCATACACTTGTTCTCAACAGCATCAAGAAGATGCTCGTATACTCTGAGTTTGGAGGTTTTTTCTTTTCTGCTTCACTGTGCTCCTTGTTTACTACTTCTTCTAGGATTTTTTTCTCCCTAATCCCATGTATCCTTTCCAAGTTCTTCATCTCTTACATCAATGTAAATACTTCACTTTTCACATTTTTTCTCCACTATCTCCTTTAGTGTACTGGTTGGAAAATCCAAAGACTGTAGATATGGACAGTCCTGTGGATAACCCGCTGCATAGAACTGTGGAACTGAATTCATATATTTATGATCAATTGGTATGTTTTTAAATATGGGTGCTAAGTTCATTCAATAGGAAAAAACAGCCTCCTCAACAAATAGTGCTAACTCAACTATATAGCTACATGGGGAGAAAAAATAATATGGACTCCTACTTCACATTAGTATAAAAACATAACAGGTCAAAAACTTAAATGTGAGAGCTAAAAACTATAAATTTCTTATCCCAAAAACAAGAACTCACTATCGTTTTGTCAATTCTGGCTCATAGTGACTCTACAGGGCAGAGAATGGCTTTTGAAGTCAATCTTTTTTTTTTCTTGGGGAGGGGGGGGGCGCAGATAGTTTCTCCTTTCTACCTTGGAGTAGATGGTAGTTTTGCTAAGTCCGGTCCAACTCACAGTGACCCTAAGTACAACAGAACAAAATGCTGCTCAGTCCTGAGCAATCCTGACAACTGTCCTTATGTTTGAGCCCAGAGATGCAGCCAGTGATAACATATGTTGTCAAAGGTCTCTTGTTCATTGACCCTCTACTTGACCAACTCTGATGTCCTTCTCTAGGAACCAGTCTCTCCTGACAACATGTCCAAATTACAGGAAACATAGTTTCACCATCCTTTTCTCTAAGGAGTATTATGGCTGTACTTCTCCAGCACAGGTTTTTCTGTTCTTTTGGCAGTCCATGATACTTTTTTTTTTTTTTTGGGGGGGGGGGGCGCGTTTCACTGCCTCTGGTGGTCATGGGCACTACCCAGCACTGCTCCTAAGAGCCGCCCTGGATTTGAACCGCCAATCCCACAGACCGCAGTCCCGCACTCAACCACTTCTGTCACCGGGGCTCAGCCCGAGTCCATGATACTTTTAATGTTCTTTGACAGCACCATAACTCAAATGCATCAATTCTTCTTCGGCCTGCCTTATTCAATGTCAAACTTTCACATGCATAGGAGGCAGTTAAAAATGGCATATTCGATTCAGGTAACATCCTTGCTCTACAAAACTCTAAAGAGGTCTTGTGCAACAAATTTACTTAATCCAATGCTCATTTGATCTTTTGTCTGCTGCTTCTATGAGCATTGATTGTGGATCCGAGCAAAAAAGAAATCCTTAACAACCTCAACCTTTTCGCCAATTATCAAGATATTACCTATTGGTCCAGTTATGAGGATGTTGGTTTTCTTTACATTGAGTTGCAATCCTCACTGAAGAAGCAAATACTTCAACAAATCCTCCACACTTTTACATAGCAAGGTTGTTAATATAAACCTTCCTCCAATCCCAACGCCACATTCTTCTTCATATAATCCAGTTTCTCTGATTATTTGCTCAGCATGCAGATTGGAGAAGTACGGTCAGAGGATACAACCCTCGTGCACACCTTTTCTGATTTTAAATTATACAGTATGAATGCCCTTGTTCAGCTTCCCTTGCACGACTTCCCTTGATGCATGTATGGGTTTCATATGAGCACAGTGCAGTGTTCTGGAATTTCCGTTCTTCTCAATGACAGCCAGTTTTTTATAGACCCCCACAGTCAATTGCTTCAGCACAATAAAAATAAAAAAACACAAGTAAACACCTTTCTTGTATTCTCTGCTTTCAGTTAAGATTCATCTGATGTCAGCAATGATATCCTTTGTTCCATGACTTCCTCTGAACTCAGTCTGAACTCTCTGGCACTGCACTGGTCATGTTTTGGGTGATCAATAAAACTTTACTTGCAAGTAATATTAATGATATTGTTCTATAATTTGAACATTCTGTAGAGTCACTTTTCTTTGGAATGGGTATAAATATGGATCCCTTTCAGTCAGATGGCCCAGTAACAGACTCCCAAATTCCCTAGCATGGACAAGTAAGTACTTGTTGGAACATTTCCATTGGTATTCCATCAATTCCTGGAACCTTGTTTTTGGCTAATGCTTTCAGTGTCCTTCAGCACAGTTAGTTCTTGTTCGTGTGCTGCCTCGTTAACTGGTTAAATGACAACTAGTTCTTTTTGGTACAGTGACTACATTCATTCCATTTTCTTTTGATGCTTCCTGCATCAATCAATATGTTGCCCACGGATTTTTCAATATTGCAACTCAAAGGTGTAATATTTTTTTTCTTGCGTTCTTTCAGTTGAAGATTTGCTGAGCATATCCTTTGTGGTTTTCTAACTCTAGGTCTCTGATATTTCATTATTTACTTTGTCTTCTTCAGCTGCCCTTGAAATTTTCTGTTCATCTCTTTGACTTCATTTTTCATCTGCTTTAGCTACTCGCCAATAAGAGCATGTTTCACTCTCTTCTGACATTCACTTTGATGTTTTCTTTCTTCCTTGTCTTTTTAATGACCCTTTGTTTCCTTAATGTGTAATGTTCTTGATCTCCTCCAACAGTTCTTGGGGTCTTCTGTAATTTGTGTTCAATACATCGAATCTGTTAAGATGTTCTGTAAATTCAGGTGGTATAGGCTCAAGGTTATATGTTGTTTTTCCTGAGCTTCTTTTAATTTTCTTCACCTTCAACGTGAATTAACATGAGCAATTTGTGATCTGTTCCATCATCTGGCCCTGGTCTCGTTTCAGCAACTGATATTAAGCTTCTTCACTATGTCTTCCTCAGTTGTATTTTGAGTGCCTTCTGATCAACCAGAGGGTTCATCTTCTAGTGCTTTCTCATGATAATGTTCTGTTTCTTTTCATGAGGTTTTCAGTATCTGACAATGTTTTGATTCTGTCCATAAAATTTTCCAAGGCTAATTTCTCAGAAGCAGATAGACTAAGAACAGGCTGAAGAAGGAACAGACTAAGTGCTCACCGCCATCAAATCAATGATCACTCATAAAAGCTCTGCTGAAACCTCTTCATTTTAGGTGACCCTGCATTTTAAATATTGGTGACACAGCTTCCAGCATCACAGCAACACACATCACAGTACAACAAACTGAGAAGTGATGGCTATGCAGGGGTGGCTATGCAGATAAGATGACTGAAAGCAATCTTGATAAAGCATTCAAGTTCAGCTTCTTGGATTATTTTCTAAGATTAGGTGTAAAATGGTGTAACCATTTTGAAAATCGTTTGGCAGGTCATAAAAAAGTTAACAATAAACTTATCAAATGGCTCAACAATTCCACTCCTAGGTATATATCCAACAGAAATGAAAACAATGAAGAACTGATTCCAAGGGCTCCAGTAGAAAGCAAATGTTTTGAGAATGATGATGGCAACAAATGTACAAATGTGCTTGACACAACGGATGGATGTACAGATTGTGATAAAAGTTGTACAAGCCCCAATAAACTGATTTTTTTAAAAAGAAGAAAAATGAAAACATATCCACACAAAAACTTCTACACAAATGTTCACAGCATCATTATTCATAATAACCAAAGAGCAGAACCAAAAAATATTTATCCATGACTAAATAAAGAAAATATGGTGTCCCCATACATCACAAAAGTGAAGAAACTGATACCTTCTAGAACATGCATGTCTCTTAAAAATGCAATGCTAAATGAAAGAAGCCAGACCCAAAAGGTCACTGTATGGTTCCATTTATACAAAATGTCCAAACGAGGAAAATCTATATAGACAGAAAGTAGCAAAAAAAAAAAAAAAAAACCTAAAAAAAAATTGGACTGAGCCCTGGTGGCATAGTGGTTGTGTGCGGGACTGCGGCCCACTGGGATGGAGGTTCAATTCCAGCTCCACAGGAGCAAAGGCTGGACCTCCTACTCCCACCACCAGAGGGCAGTGATGCCTAAAAAAACAAACAAACTAGAAAGTAGCTTAATGGTTGCCAGAAACTAGAAGGAGGAACAAACAGAGATGACTTTCATAGGCTGATAAAAATATTCTGGAGTTAGAGGTGGGCATTATATAAGCTTAAGAATATATTAAAAATTATTGAATTGTATACACTAAAATAGTGAAATTGATAGTATGTGAATTATATCTGAATCAAAGAAAAACAACACAATCAAAAAGGAACAATGAGCTCACATCACTCAAAATCAGAGGGAAAATGGAAAAAAGATTAGCTTTGTTTTTATTTTTTTTTAGGCATCAATGCCCTCAGGTGGTGGGAGTAGGAGGCCCAGCCTTTGCTCCTGGGAGCCGGAATTGAACCTCCATTCCAGTGGGCTGCAGTCCCGTGCACAACCACTACGCCACCGGGGCTCAGCCAATTAGTATCTTAATTTACTACAGTAATATTTTAACTTAGAGACCCCCAAGATGCCAGACATTTTGAATATCTAAACTAGCCTAAACTAATACTTAAATCATGATGAAAACTTAATATATTCTTAATGACTGATCTATTTAAATGATAATAAAATCAAACAAGTGGTAAGACATTGGAAAAAAGGGCAATAAAGTCTAGTTGTTATGTATAGTTCACACTTTACGTAGTTAACTTTTTTCTGTCAACTTATATGATTACATGGCTTGTAGTACCCTCTGCATACTAAATTATAATACCCTAAGCCTGAGGTACAATATAATATAGTTGTAAGAGCTCTGGCACTAGACATTGAGTTCACATACTGACTCTGTAACTAATAGTTATGAGAGATTATCCAAGATATTTGTATCTTTTGCACCTAATTTTCCTCACCTATAAATGAGAATAAACGTTAAAAGAGTGAAGGTAATACTTGTAAGATCACTGTAAAGACAGCAGCACATAGTTAAGTATTCAGTAAGTTATCTACTATCTTTGTAAACCAAGAATCCATTTTAAAGCATCAGACTTGTGTCATTTACAAACAAACCTATTCCCTTTTGAAAGCACAGGCTGCCTTGTCTAAAGCAAAGAAAGTCTAAGGACTTTGCTCATCTTTATTGATGAGCACTGAGTTCATATGAATTCCTCTCCTACTTTCCAGCACACACTCCCTAATGCCATACCCTCTTGCTTTCTAGAGCTTAACTAGAAAGTAGTTAATTAATCCAAGTCAAGGAGTGGAAAACTTCCTGAGTAACCACAACAAGATGATTTCCATCTAGAAGTAGAATCTCCAAAGGATTTTGCAGGAAATTAAAGTTTATTAAGAGTTGGATGACAAGCTGCTAAAAAGCATTTCTTTTTTTAAGTTCAGAACACAACTAGGGACAGAAGAGGGAAGTAGTGTAGAAAGGATGGCTTACCTAGCTCCTGAAAACAGGTGTAGAAAAATTGGACAAAAAAGATACCAAGGAGATAGAGATTCTATACTCTGGGGTCAGAAAACAATTGCAACCACTATCTCATTTGGTGATCTCACTTACATGTTAAGAATCTGAAAGCTTAATCTAACACACATGACCATTACTTGCAATTGCCCAACCATTCTCTCACAACTCAATATAGAACTCCTCAATTCCTGCCACACAGAATTTCTCACTTCCACTTCCCCTAACACCAACCTCCATCACAATTTAGCATTATTTGTTTTTGTTGTTCTCTAACTCTGGAATGTCCTGTTCTCTCCTTCCAACTCCTACTCCTCCCTCAAGAGATACCTTTATCAAGAGATACCTCATGCTAACTGTAATTTATCTATACCGTGATTACTTGTTGGGCTGCATACTGCAATGTCAGCAGTGGGAAACCAAGAGTCACTCTGAGGAAGGAAGACAAGGCTTTCAACCCCCACAAAGATTTACCACCTAGAAAACCTAGAGCAACAGTTCTACCCGCCAGAAAGGGTCGATACAAGCTGAAAATGGCTCTGTAACAGTGAGTTCGGTTTGGTTTGGTATGGAGAAACTGGAAGAGTAGTCCGGTCAACAGTGGAATGCTCGGCAGTTCAAAGCAGCCAGCCACTCCTTGAGAGAAAAGATGAGGTTGGCTGCTCCCATCTAAGAACTCACAGCCATGAAAATCATTTATAGAATCCCTATAAGTCAAAATGAACTGAATAGAAGTAGGTTTGGGGTGTTTGTTTGCTTTTTAATATGTAGACTATTTTCTTTGAAGACAGATTGAATCGCCTAAATTTTTCTCTAAAACACAGCATTGTCCAGCAAACAGTACAAAAGCAAATGTTTGATTAATTGATCAATGTTTAGATGAATGAGGACACTGCAATGCTTAAATAAAGAAGCTAACTTTTAAAACTATTTCTATTGACACAGAAAAATATTTATATACCTAAGAATCACCATGATAGGGGCTGCAAAAAAATGTTGTGAAAAAAGTTACATTATCTTTCAATTCTATTTATGGACAAACTTTTTGAAGTTTCCTTGTGTTTCAGGTACAGAAACCAATAAATTGGCTTTGCTTCTAACTCTGTGACCTTTAGCAAATTACACAACTTCTGTGAGTCACAGATTCATCTATAACACAAATTTCATAAGGTAATTACATGAGCAAGTACAACAAATGGCAGCACACACTTTAAATTTAAAATATGCCTACTATGGTGCCTGGAATCAAACAGAGACTCAAATAAAAGCTAGCTCCCTCTTTATATGCTTTAATTCAGTGGTTCATTTTGGGTATTCAATGGATTTGATAGGCAAAAAAAAATCTGCAAATATACACTACACAAATTAAATTTCCCACTTGAAAAATTTGACTTGTTCATAATCTCTGCATTTGCAATTATTCCTTTTTTTTTTTACTTGTAAGGATCACTTGGGGACATTATTCTGGTTTTAAATATTTCTTCAATGGACTATCCAATTATTTAGGATCCTCACATTTAAAACAGTTCATTTAGTTCAATGCAAACAATTGTAATTTTAGGAAGAAAAATATCTGAATTTCCTACTTTAAACTATCGCAATCCTTTTTATTTTCCTTTCAGATCTTTTTAGAACTGTTCTTTTTTAGGGCCTATTTCTATCGGCTATACTAACTTTAATTGAATTTTATAACATTTTATGAACTCAAGCAATTTATTTTTATTTTTGTTTGTTTGTTTGTTTTTTGGCATCACTGCCCTCAGGTGGTGGGAGTAGGAGGCCCAGCCTTTGCTCCGTGGAGCTGGAATCGAACCTCCATCCCAGTGGGCCGCAGTCCCGCGCACAACCACTACGCCACCGCGGCTCAGCCAATTTATTTTTAAAAGGAGCACACCTCACTGTTACATGAAAGTAGCTTGACTATTTTCTTCAGCGCGCATCCCCACCAAAAAAAAAAAAAATCAAACCCACCATTACCAAGTCTATTCTGATTCTCAGTCCACTGCCATCAAGTCCGTTCCAGCTCATAGTGAGTCGACAGCACAGGTGAGTGCCCCTTTGGGTTTCTAAGACTTTCAAATCTTTATGAGAGCACACAGACTCATCTTTCTCCCCTAGATGAGCTGCTGGGTTCAAACAACTGACCGTGTGCAACCTACGATGCCGTGAAAGCTTTACCTTTTTTACTCTTTGTTTTAATAATTTTATTGACATATAATTCACATATCACACAATTTACCATACGTGCTCGAGCATAAGCCAACCCGAACAGTCACCAAAGTACCTAAATTTACCACAAAAACTGTATTAAAAATGTGCTGGAAAAACTCTACCTATTGGGCTGAGCCCCCGTGGCGTAATGGTTATGTGCTGGCCTGCGGCCCATTGGGTTGGAGGTTCAAATTCAGCAGCAAGGCTGGGCCTCCTACTCCCACCACCAGAGGGCAGTGATGCCCAAAAAAACAAACAAACAAAAAAACTCCACTTACACTCAAGTATATATAGTAATAGTTCAATCATTTTAAGAACCGTGCTATCATCTCCACAATCAATTTTAAAACATTCTCTTCTTTCACATACTGTTGTTATCTCCCCTTTTTCTGTCCAACCTTCCCTGTCATGGCCCTAGATATTATTAATCCATAGATTTATCTATCCTAGATTTCATATACAGGGCTCATTTTTTTTAAGGACAAAATCAATAAGCTCCAAAATTCTAGGTAAGTCTTATTACTTTGAAAGTAGAAACATTCTGCAGTGAAGAAATTCCAAACATCTTTCCTTACACACAGTCCTTTCATATTTTTATATTTTATATTCTACCAAGATTATCACTGACTATGGTAAATTAATGGTGCCCTGGTGGCACAGTGGTTATGCACAGGTCAGCATTTTGAAACCACGCTCCATGGGCTGAAAGACCAGCTTTCTACTCCCATAGAAAATTACAGACTCAGACACAGGTCTACCATGTTCCTATAGTGTCACTTTGAGTCAACATCGACTTGGCAGTGAGTTTGAGGATTATTATTATTATTATACAGGTTTGGTTTTTTTGGTTTTATTTTTATATCAAAGTTAACTTTGAGATCAAAAAAAGTTCTTCAATTGCGCTGTCTGGTCTGACATGTAAACAGTTTTTCCTCGCTTATAATTCCAATCATAAAATTTTATTTAGGCTGAACCCCGGTGGCATTGTGGTTGTGCGCAGGTTGTATGCAGGACTGCGGCCCACTGGAATGGAGGTTCAATTCCAGCAGCAGCTCTATGGTAGCAAAGGCTGGGCCTCCTGCTCCCACCACCAGAGGGCAGTGATGCCAAAAAACTTTTATTTAAAGAACTAAAATTAAAAATGTTAACACTACTTGTTCTAGTAGACTAAAAATAAATGAAATTCTAGGGGTGATGTAGGATTAAAAAATTAACTAAACTTATTTGCATAAGTTTAGTGAATTGCTAGCACTTTAGCAAGGGGCAATAAAAGGGCTTTAAAGTTCATCTTTGTATTTAGATGCTAGCTAGACTTAAAACACTATGTCAATAGCTTTCATTTCTGCTTCTAGATTATTTCAAGGAAGCATTGTCCACCCCCACCCAGTGGCAGAGAAAATATATTTAACACACGCATTTTAAAAAGCAACTGTTTATACTAGATACCATAAATATTTTTGAGTGATACTAAACCCCATTCACTAATTTGAGGCACAGTTAAGCTTAGTGTCTCACAATTTTAATAATTGTGACCAATCAGTACCAGAGTGTAAACTAGGAAGCAGAGTTCCAGAAAGAGAGATCTGCAAGAGTTCCACACATATAGAAAATTCTGGCATCCAATTTACTCGTACGAAGCCCATCTAATGACATTTTTTATAAAGCAAGCTTTATTTTTAAAACACAGTGGACGTTTGGGTATGGAATTCTCTCAAAATAATAACTGGTTGGGATGGTCCGATTTATGAGGCCATCGTTCCCATCGTTTTCAAAACAGAAGCAGAACGTTAGGTTTCACCAAGTGTTAAACATTTTAAAGACGCAAGACTTGCCGAAAAATCTGTAGAAACAACAGGTAATCTGATCCCTGGAGTTAATCATTAAAACAAATGCCAACATACAGAAACTGAACTGCACCTCTGGGCACTAAGATCACAAAAGGGCGGGGGGGGGGGCCCCCCGCAAGAAAGTCAAAGATGTTGGGGAATGACTTTTACCAAAAGGATGAAATTCAGATCTCCCTCAAGGTAAACAATTGGTTGGATGTGAGATTGAGGAATTGGAGGGGGCGGCGGACACAGGGCTGAATCAACCTCAAAATAAATAGCCACTCCTGGCCCTCAGGTACGACTGGACCAGGAAGCCCCCGGCTGGGCTCCTTTCAGGCCCAAATAGCACATTCTTCGGCGACCCGAGCACCCAAGGGTTCCGAAGGCTCTGGCGGCGGCGGGCCACACAGCCGGGGTGTGCCGTCTGTTTACAAATACGAACCTCGGGCTCCCACGTCAAGGCGCGCACGCCAGCCACCGCACGGCCGGGGGGCAGGGGCGAGGCCCGGCGGGTTCGCCGAGCGCCGCCGTCCACGCGCAGCTGCCCCTCGGCCCTCTCGGCTCCCCCCCCCCCCCCGGCGAGGAGCGCAGAGAAAGAAAACATGCAGCCTGCGCGCTCGACGCCTGCAAATGTGCACGCTCCTCTCGCGGACGGCCGTATACACGGGGAGAGGGGGGGCGGGGGGCGGGGGCGCCCCCGAGAGGACACCCTCCTGGACCCGAGAGAACGCGGCGCCCCCTCCCGCAGCCGCCCACAAGCTACAGGTTTAAAGGTGTCCGCCCCGGGCCGGGCAGCCAGCCTCCCGACCAGCGCGGCCCTCAGGCGCCCCGATGCCCTCCCTCTTCAGGCCGCCCAGGCCGCCGGCCCTCCCTCCCGCCCGCCCTCCGTCAGCCCGGCCCTCCCCGGGGCCACCGCAGCCCAGGCCCGCCAAGAAAGAAGCGCCGGGCCCCGGCCGGGTGCCGGAGCCGCGCTCGGGCCGGGCCGCCGCCACCTGCGAGGGACGGCACCTGAGGAGGAGCGGGGGGCCGCCCGGCCTGGGCGAGCACACCCCCCTCGCCGCGGACGCCGCCGCCGCCGCCGGCGTCTCCGTACCTGCGAGGCCCGCCGACCTACAGACGCGCGCGGCGCCTCCTCATCTCAAGGGCTCCCGCTCCCCCTCCGCCTCCTGCTACCGCCGCCGCCGCCGCCGCCGCCGCCGCCGCTGGAGGCCGGGACACGAAGAGCTCAGGACGCTACCGCCATGTCCGCCGCGCCGCGAACTGCATTGTGGGGGGGAAGGGATGGGGAGGGGAGGAGGCACAGGGAGAGAAAGAGGAGGACCCGCTGAGGGGAGGGGGCCGCGGGCGAGTGGGAGCGGGGGAAGACGGGCCGGGGAGAAAGGGACGAAGCCCCGGAAGAGGTCCTGGCCGGCGAGGGCGAGGGAGAGGTGCGAGGGAGGCCTAGCGCGGGGGCGGGCGAGGAGGGAGGCTTGGGGGGCGTTCAGAAGGGCCCCCTTCCGTCGTTCCGGGAGCCATCAAGCCCCGATGAACCCGGGCGTGGGGGGCTGGAAGGAGCGGCCCTCCGTGGGGGGAGGGTGACACTGGGGGGCCGGCCGCGGCCTGGAAGACCGAATGAAGGTAGGGGGGCGGGGGGCGTTCTGAGGTGGAAGGGTAGCACACTCACACTCTCTCGCTGAGCAAAGGAACCCGCACGCGAGGACACTCGTTAGCCCGCGAGGAGGGGGCGGGGCCCGGAGCGATGGGGGCGGGGCCAAGTCCCCCGGGGCGCGCAGGGAGGGGCGGGGCCTCCGGGTGAGGGTCGGGGGGCCCAGCCGCCCCCTAGGGCGCCGCCAGGGAGTGGTTGGAGAACTCGTGTGTGTGTGTGTGTGTGTGTGTGTGCGCGCGCGCGCGCGCGCTCTGCTGGAAGAATTCGTGTGTGATGATGCGTGTGTTTTGTGCGTGTGTGTGTGTGCTGCTGCATGTGTGTGTGGTGTGTGTGGTGGGGCCTGGGTTGCTGGCAGATCCGCGGAGCTCAGATCAGAGTCCTTTCCAAGGCCCCGAGGTGACAGGGCCGGGAAGCAGCCACCAAGCCCAGCTCCAAAGCTGTGCCCTCGGGGGAGGGAGCCCGGCCTTGGATGTGTAACTTCTGGCGGGGCCCTAACTTAGCCTCCTCCGCAGGACCAAAGCGATTCTCGCCAGCTTCCCAGCTTTACCAAACTCAACCGAGGAGGCCTCAGGGGGTTGGGTTCCCTTTCCCTGACACCCTGACACCTTTGCCATTAGCCCACCCAGACTGGATCCTTTTTCTTGTTAAAGTGCAACCAATTTAGGACTTAAGGAAATCTCAGACGCCCCCCCAGCCCAAGTGATGTTGGGAACCGCGTCCTTAGTTTCAGGCGGGTTTGGAGTCAGATCCAAGGGCACTGCCCCCACTCCCTAGGCTTCCCACGTAGACCCTGCTTTTATCGTGTTAGGTTCCTCATAATTCAAGTCAAGATCGGAGAGTGTGTACGTTTTCGCTCGTTTTTTGAGGCTCCTGCCTCGGAGAGTTTTCAACCTCTGAACTCAAAACTGGGCAAATCACACAACTACAATTTTCACGCTTGAAAACAGAGGTAAATATAAAATAAGGGTAGATGTGGAAGTGACAAGAAGATGCTAGAACTTAAGTACTTATGAGATAGTGCCTTTAAAATGGCTTTTTAATGATTTAATGAGGTCTTGTGTAGCAGATTTGCCCTGTGTGACTTTATGGATCATAACAAACTTTGGATAACAATGCAGGTGAAGAATGGAAATTCCAAAACATTTCAGTGTGCTCATGGGTACAGTGACCGTGTGGATGAACCAAGAGGAAGGAGGTTGAGCAAAGCAAGAGCATAGTGCATGGCTTAAATCAGAAAAGGGGTGCATCTGAGTTATATCTTTTCCCCATACTTAGCAAATATCCTGAGAGTCTAGACTATGTAGAGAAGTATGCAGCATCTGGACTGGAGGAAGAATGATTAACGACCTACAATATGCAGATGATACAACCTTGCTTGCTGAAAGCGAGGAGGGTTTGAAGCACTTGATGACTATCAAAGACTGCAGTCTTCAGTATGGCTTCCAACTCAAT
>PVJH01022772.1:0-36026 GCA_004026705.1 Nesogale talazaci
ATATTGTTTTTTCCGTAGTAACATTATCCTAGAGAAGATGAAGTTGTAAGGTGTGACTCTCAAGGCAATGTGGTGGCATCGAAAGGCCAGTAGCTCAGTCTAAGGCCATCAATTCCAGCTCTACTTTTTCTGAGACTTCAGCACCACCAATCATGGCTAAGGTAAAAGTGTTGCATGTGACAATATAGTTAAGACATTTAGCATAGGTCCAGGCAGAGGGTATAATGCTGGTGAAGACAGCAGCTGCAGTTGGAAGGAAACTTTGTTTTTCTAAAGGCTTTCTTCTTCCTTGGGCATGGGTGTTAGTGGGCATGGCGCCGCCTAAAAGCCAAAAAGAGATGAGTACCGGAAGAGGGAGAGCACACGGTGAGGACAAACAGCATGGTATTTGGCAAAGATAAACATAAGTGATTCTTTCTCTTAAGTGTTGGGTCAATATGCCGTGGGGTAGAAATGTAGTGGACGTTGAGTTTCAGAGTACATTCTACGGTGTTTAGCCATGTACTGCTTTATATGTTACTTAATAGTAGTCCTCTCTTGCAAAGTGGTTGTGAATATTCAAAGAGATTATGCAAGATCAGCTTCAGACAAATTCTCTGTGCTCTGCCCGGCCTTCCCCACCTGATGCTGAGTGTGCACTGGAAATGGCTCTATTCACTGTGTGCAACCAGCCCCTGAAGAAGCAATTAAGGCAGCCCGAAGGTGTTGGCAGAAGCCTAATAAACCTTATGGCGTGTTATTTGGGGTTGCTAACCTATCTCACAATTGGACTTTTCTATTCACAGATTAGCACCAATAATAAGCCCCATTGAAGAGAATGGCTCTAATTGGTTCCTAGTTGTTGCTTTGGGATAAAGGGTAGATGGTCTATTTTGAGAATGGTCTCTTTGAGACTGTGTCTAGAGTTTGTCCAAATGAACTGATAAACAAGTGAGAAATTCACTTCACGTCCTATAGAAAGTTCTCCAAGCAATCTGGTTGGTGAGCTTGCATCTAGGAGGCCAGAGTGTACTTCGGCTCTGTGTGGATACCAACTCTGTGTGCAGTTGTGTGAATGTCTTCATGTGCACTGTGTGTGTACATGGGAGTGAGAGAGATTTTCTGAGAGAATGAGAGTTTGCGTTTGAAAGGATGAAGCAGACAAATGAAGAGAGACACTTAGGAAAATACATCCACCAAAGGACAAAGCCGATTTCTTGGGTTTGGGTATGGTGGGGTGAGGCGTGGGGTGCTTGGCTGATAACTCCTGCATTGATGTGCCTTAGAAAGCATAATGAAAACACTTGCTTTAGTTGCCCTTTATCTGCTACACATTCTAACAACTTAGGAGGAACGAAACGATGGCGTGGTGTGGTGTGGTTGTTGGGTGGTATCGAGCCAGCTCTGACCCACAGGGACCCCATGCCCAAGAGGATGAAACTCTGCCTGATGCTGTGACCTCCTCACCATGGTGCCTGTGCCTGAGCCCATTGATATAGTCAGTGGGAGAATACATTTCAAACAGGGCCTGCCTCCTTTTCACTGCCCCTCCACTTTACCAAACATGCTGTCCTTCTCCAGGGATTGATGTCTCCTGGCAACATGCCCAAAGTGTGTAAGATGAAGTCTTTCCATTCTTGCCTCTAAGGAGCACTCTGGCCTTCCTTCTGGGCATTAAAGACTGGTTTGTCTTTTTAGTAGTCCATGGTCCTTTCAATAGTCTTTTCCAACACCACAATTCAAATGCAGGATGGCAAGGCAGCTGAGAATACTCCACATCTTTTTCTCAGGGAATTTGTAGAGGAAGAGAATGTTTCAAGTCAGATTCTATTTTTTGGTCAAAGAGCATTGCACACATATATGCATTTTTTATTGACTTGTAGACTACTGCAACTTGTCCTTCATTTTTTTTTTTTTAACAAGGCAGTCAGTGGAACCTTCAGGACTTTATCCATATGAGAAGGTATCACAGGAAGTAGCACACCCTTTATATATGTGCTCAGCCACTTATTTACATGCTTAATTATTCATCCAGTGCTAGCTGAGTTCTGAGGGTGACTAGCACACTGTGTTGGGCGCTGGGATGATGTTGAACAAATCAGACAGAGTCTTGTCTGCTCAGATCTTAAATCACTCTTGTGCTAGTCTGGGTAGACTAGAGAAAGAAATTCATAAACATGCATATGGATATCAGGGAAAGGTTCATATACAAGAGGAAAGGAACATTGAGAAAGAATCCCAACTGTGGCAGTCATGTGCTTATGTTAATTTTATGATTGAAATGTAGAGGTGGAGTCTGGCCTGTTAATCTGGAGATAGCCATTGAGAGGCCAATGAGGCCTCTACGTGGGCATGGCTTTCTCTTGAGACTTCTGGGATATCTCGCGATATTTCCCTCATGAAGATGAGAAGCTATCTCCCAGTTGTTGGGAGTTAGTCTCAGAGACAGTGAATCACGGAAAAGACAAACTGGCAGTGTCTGAGAAGCTGGAGGAGTCGTCGGAGAGACCACACGATCTTGCCCTGATGGAGCCAGACTTCTGAGGCTGGAGCGGCATGCTGTTGATGGACCTTGAGGCCTGGAAGCAAGGACCCATGGGGAGAATCCTGCCAGCACCAGAATTCTGCACCCACTGACCTGTGACTTCATGAGTTGGAAGGAGACTTTATAGACTGATTCTGAGCATATGCGTTTATGTTGGGCTTATGAATTTGAACTGGACTGAGCTGGGATGCCTTCTCAGTGTCACATTCCTTTTGTATATAAACCCTTTCCTTATATCCATATGCAATTTGTTCCTCTAGTCTACCCGGACTGACACCAATCCAGACCAGTACAAGGTCTTAAGTCCGATATTAGCCCATATGTCCAATACCTGTCTATAAAGTCTCCTTCTGACCCATGAAGCACACCAAGAGAATCACAGGCCAGGGGGTGCAGATTGACAGGCTACACTCTACCCCATATACTCCCAGTGCTGAAATTGACACAGATCAGTGACTGCCACAACTCTCTTTTTTGTTATGACAGAATAATGTCTTCCCTAAAGACATCCTAGCCTGAATCCTTGTACCTGTGAGTATGTTACCATTTACGGAGGGGAAAGAGAGGATAGGGAGTAGCGGCTTTGCAGATGTGATTGAGTTAAAGACATCGATATAGGAAGAGTATCCTGAGTTCTTCAGGGAGACCTACGGCAATCACCAAGGTCCTTGTCAGGGAAACTGGAAGGCAAGTAAGTAAGAAGAGAGTCTAAGACAGAAGCAGAGTTTGCAGTGACAGATAGATGGGTTGCAGGCGTAGACTGTCAAAGCTGGAACTGGGCAGGAGGAGATTCTCCTTTAGGTCCTCCATATTGACTGTATCCTCGCTGAGACTTTAGCTCAGACTCATTTTGGACTTCTGATCTCCCAAAATTTAAGATAATAAATTTATGTTGTTTTAAGAATCTGAGTTTTTGGTAATTTGTTATAGCAGCACTCTTTTTGCTTAGTTTTAACTTAGAAGTTAAAGCTTTTCTACATTGTATTACTTAGTTCAATAAACAGGAAAATGTAAACTTTTTCAAATGACAGGATTATGCTTGCTCTGTAAGTTCTGTCCACCAGCTGCATTCGGCCTCTATGTGGAGTTCAATAGGCTATAAGAAGTCTTTAAGGAGCATTGTAGTACAGTGGTAACGTGCTTGGGTGCTAATCCTAAGACTATTGGTTCAAACTGTCCAGCTACTCCCTGAGACAAAGATGTGGCCATTTGTTTCTTTAAAAATATACACTGTGTGCACACATCCCCAAGGTACCCATTGAGGACATGTAGGAGCATGAGCAATGGTGGTGGAGAAAGCAGAAGGGCCCAGTTATCAAAAGATAGAGCATCCAGGGTCTTAAAGGCTTGAGCATAAATAAGCAGCCATCTAGCTCAGAAGCAACAAAACCAACCATAAAAGAAGATCACTTGCCTGTGCAATAATGAGGTGCTGAAACAATCAGGTATCAAAGAACAAAAATCAAAATCAATGGACCAATTGACTCCTGATATCGCTGAAGACAAATGGCTACAGAGGCAAACAGAGTAGGAGAAATGGTGGTACCCAGCTAACAAATGATTGAATGCCTGGAGTCTCAAAGACTTGAAGATAATCGAGTCACCATTCAGCGCAGAAACAGCAAAGTCCACATGAAGGAAGCACACCAGCATGCGTGATCAAGAGGGGCTGAAGGGAGCAGATATCGAGCACCAAAGAACAAGAATCACATTATTACAAAAGAGGAGGAGAGCAGGGTGGGGACATAAGGCCCACTGGTGGGTAATTGGTCACCCCTTTACAGGGGAGTCACGGGGAGGAGACAGACCAGTCAAGGGGCAGCCAGGCAGTGATGATGCATACAAGTTTCCTCTAGTTCCTGAAGGCTTCCTCCCCGCCCCCCAACCATCATGGTCCCAACTCTAGATTGCAAATCCAGATGGACTGGAGAAGTCACACTAGCATAGAGGGGAGCTGGAGATATGGGGAAACCAAGACGGATGGGCCCCTTTGGGCCAATGGTTAAATTGGAGAAACTGGAAGGGTGGAGAGAAGGCGGGGTAGAGAGACGGAACCAACAGCAAGGACATATACACAAGCTCTTATTTGAAGGACGGGCATCAAAAGAGTGGGTTGGGGGAGAGGTCGGGCAGTGTAAGATATGACAGAACAATAACAATGCATAAAGCATTGAGGGTTGGTGGGGAAGAGAGACCAGGGGAGGAGGGGAAGGAATGGAAAAGCCGATACTAGGGACTTAAGGGAAAAGGCAGACAATTGGAGAACAATAATTGAAGTGGACATGTGAGGGTGCCTGACACAGTATGCTTATTTATGTATTGTGAAAAACAATGTATGAGCCCCCAATAAAATGATTAAAAAAGTTAAAAAAATATACAGCCTTGGAAGCCCTAGGCAGTTCTACCTGTCCTAGAGGGTTGCTATGCCTTAGAATTAAATTAATGACCATAGGTTTGATTCAATAGGATTGTTTTTGATGGGTGCTGTTGAGTTGGTGACCATCTCTACAACATAATAACACACTGTACAGTCCTGCCTTGTCTATGTTATCCTCACAATCATTGCCACGTTTAAGGCCATCATTGTAGCCACTGTGCAAATTTGTCTCATTGGTAGTCTTCTTCTTTTTAACAAGCATGATGTTAAATAGTCTCCCTAGAGACTATTCTCTTTTGATAATATGTCTCGCGGATGTGAAACTCCTAATTTCTAAGCATGTGAAACATGCTTCTTCCAAGACAAGGTTGAAAGTCCATGGCATGTTTGGTATTCTTCATCAATACTATAATTAAAACACATCATTCTACAGTCTTCCTTATTCATTGTCTGGCTTACATGCCTAAGAGGCTATTGAAAAAACAATATCTCATTCAGGTTTTAGATTGAATTCTCTAGAGAAGCAAAGTCAATGATCTTATATATGCATATATGTATACATACACACATTTATGTTAAGAAAATGGCTCACACCATTAGAGAACTGGATCAGTCTGAGTCCAGCCAGGTTCCAAGTTTATGAGTCAGATGTTAAGCTGGAGGCTTCTTCTGACCCTCATAGCTTCTTAAACCCAAGATCAGTAGGAAGAATGTAGGCTGGTGACAGCCAAGGAGGAAGAATCCATAGCCTGAAGTCATATGGCAGATTGCTTGCTGATGGCCCCCAGTATTAGCAAGGAATATGGCAGGTCTTTGAATCAAGTCCAAAGACTGGTGGTCAATAAGCCAGATGCAGAATCCAAACTCAGGGAAAAAACTAGCAATCTCTTCCACAGGGTCAACTTCTAAGTGGACACTATAAGCAGGCAGGCCATACCCTTGAGAAAACTTTGTTTCAATTACTGTGCTAAGTCAAGGTGTTCTCCATTTTTTGTCAGTCTGTACTGTGGTAGCTTGTGTGTTGCTGTGATGATGAAAGCTATGTCACTGGTATTTCAAATGTCAGGTTGGTCATCCAAAATGAACAGGTTTCAGCAGAGCTTCCAGACTAAGAAAGGACTATAGAGAAGCAGCAGGCCAGACTGAGAAAGAGCTATGAAGAAGCAACAGGCTGTCTACTTCAGGGGAACTAGCTACCGAAAAGCCTATGGATAACATTATCAGTTAGAGATAAGGATGGTGAGACTTTGTCTCACATACTCGAGAGAGACCATGCTTGATCAAGTGAAGGGGCAGCAAACAATGGGAAGGCCCTTGATGAGATGGAATGACATAGTAAGCCCACAATGGGCTCAAACATAAGAACAGTTGTCAGGATGATGAGGACGATGGGTGGTATTTTGTTCTGTTGTACATAGAGTCATTATGGGTGGGAACTGACTTGATGACTACTACTAATGTTGATAAAGATGACCAAGAGGGGGATTGCATTCTACTCAGATCTTTAAAAACTAATTGGTTGCTCATAACAGATCCCATATGGAATTGACTATGTTTTGTTAGGTTAGGTCATGCGATATTACTCAGACTCCTAGCCCAGAAAAGTTGACATAAATCTTAAATATTTTATACACCTCTACTCTTCAAAGTGACATCTTTGCTTTTGAGCACTGTAAATAACTTTTTATAGCATATTTGCCTGGTGTAGCACATCAGTTGATTTCTTGATTGCTGATTCCATGCATGTTGACAGTGAAGTAGATGCAAATAAAATAAAATTCTTGGCTTATTTAATTTTTTTGCTACTATCATGGTGCTGTTTACTGGCCCTTTTGTGAGGATTCTGATTTTCTCTTTCAGCTTAATCCTCTGTAAAGAAGGCTGTTGTTTTTGATCTTCACCCATAAGTCCTCTTCCCTTTCAGCAAGCAGCATTTTGTCATCTGCCTATTGAAGATTGTTAATGAGTGTTCCTCCAATTCTGATGTCATATGCTTATTCATGTCTATCTTTTTGAATGATTTGCTCAGTATACACAGTAAGAGTACACAACTTTGCTGTTTTTTTCACGCTTGCTGCTTTTAAAACTTACAATATTCCCCTGTTCTGTTCTAATGGCTTCCTCTTATGTCGTGTGCACGCTTCAAATGAACACAGTTCAGAATTACTATTCTTATCAGTGTTACTCATAAAATGTTATGAACCACATGGTTGGTAATTGAATGCCTTTGGTAAAACATATATTTAATGATCATTTCCTGAATTCCTGGCTGCACATAATGTTTAGCATTTAATCAAGGACACACCTTACATTTGACTTAAATAATTTCTTCAAATAAGGAAACTTCAATAAGTAGTGATTATCCTATTTCTTACTAAAATTTTTATTTCTCACTGCCCTCAAGTTGATTTAACTCATTGTGACCCTATAGGAGCAGAGTAGAACTGGTGCTGTAGGTTTCTGAGACTCTCACTTTTTTTTAAAACTTCTATCTTTTTAAATTAAATATTATTTAATGTGGTTTGGAAACCACAGTTCCCAAGACAAACAGTGCAAGACAGCTCCAAAATAGAATCATTGTAGAAAACCAAATAAAACTGATGGAAAACTCATACTACCAAGGATGAGATTTTTAAACCATCAATATAATGATCGTCACAGCAATGGATGAAAGCACACCGACACTCCAAAAGCCAGCCTAGCACAAAGCCTTGTCTGGGTCTGTGTGTCATCAAATCACCATGAATTGGATTCACCTTGACAGCAAGCCAAGGAGACAACAAATGAGGGAAGTTGTTTCTGGGAACTTGGGATCTTCATTTTAGAGCTAGCTTCTGGTGGCTGAGACTCAGATGTGTCTGAGAGGGTGGACGGGAACCCTTCAAACATGGAAGGCATCAGGATGACCTTAGTGACAATCCCAGCAGGACAAAATGAGTAGAGAGCCACAGTGACACTTCTTTCTTCACCCTGGGAATATTCTTCAGAGAAAGACCATTTAGTATTTTGATAAGTGTGTAAATGTGGCCTGCATACAATTGATGTTTGTATGGATTGTGATGGGAGTTGTATGAGCCCCCAATAAAATGATTCATTAAAAAAAGGCCAAAACAGCCCCCCAGGCTCCTTGGGTGTTGGACCAGGAGGACACCTCCCTCATCACCTGTAAGCAGGGCTCGGCCTGGGAGGAGGACGTCAGAGTGGCCCAGCGGGAGCACCACTCTGACCCAGAGAGCATGGCATTACCAGGACTGTCAGCTGTGGGGGTCCCCAGGCTGGACTCCTCAGAGCCTGCCAGGCCATGACTGCCCCTCCTGGACTTGTCTGCCAGGAGACAATCTTGCCGAGACCCTGTCTGCAGGCCACCAAACCCTGACGCCAGTATTAAAGCTGACTGCCACCAAAAAAAAAAAAAAAAAAAGCCAAAAAAAGTGCAGGGGGAAAGTATAAAGAAGTGCATTGATTACCATTGTCATAAGATAAACTATAATCGAAATACTAAATGGACTTTCTGAGACTGTAACTTTTTACAGGAGTAGAAAACCTCATCTTTGTCCTACTGTGTGGGTGGTACTTTGGAATTGTTGACCTTGTGGGAAGTAGCACAATATATAACCCCTTATCCCACCAAGAGTCTTGAAATTGCTATATATGTACTCAATTTGTCACTAGTAAAAACGGACTGCTACCAAGTATTGTTACTGTATTTTCATGACCGTGACATAAATAAGATATATGTTACCTCCATTGGGCTTCTACTCAAGTACTCCCTCAATCAAAGAACACTTTATTCTATTAAACTGCAATTCCATGATGCTCACCTTCCTGTTATGGTCACTGATGACAAAGTGAGTGCATAAGTAAATGTGATGAACAAAATTGATGGTGTGCAGATAACAAAATATACAGTATCTGCTGTCTTAAAAGTTTGAAGATAAACAAGTGGCCATCTACCTGAGAAGCAACAAAGCCCACATCAAAGAAGCACATCAGCCTGTGTGATGATGAGGCATCAATGGCATCAGGTATCAGGCATCAAAGAACAAAAAGTCATATCAGAGTGCAGAGTTGGGACCCAAAGCCCATCTGTAGGCATCTGGACATCCCCTTACAGAAGGGTCGTGGGGAGGAGATAAGCCAGCTAGGGTGCAGTGCAGCACCAATGACACATACAACTTTCCTCTAGTTCTTTAATGCTCCCTAACCCCTTGGTGATCCTAATTCTACCTTATAAATCCAGCTAGATCAGAGGATGTACACTGGTGCAGATCAGAGCTGGAAGCACAGGGAATCCAGGACAGGTAAAACTCTCAGGACCAATAATGAAAGTAGAGATGCCAGGAGGGTAAGGGTAAGGTTCAGTAGAAAGGAGGAACTGATCATAATGATCTACATATACCCCCTCCCCCGGGCGAAGATAACAGAAAAATAGGTGAAGGGAGACATTGGACAGTGTAATACATATAATAATAATGATAAAAATTTATAAATGATCAAGGTTTCGTGAAGGAGGGAGGGAGAAGTGGGGTAAATGAGGAGTTGACACCAAGGGTTCAAGTAGAAAGAAAATGTTTTGAGAATGATGATGGCAACAAATACACAAATGTGCGTGGCACAATGGATGCATGTATGGATTGTGATGGGAGTTGTAAGAGCCCACTATGATTTATAAAACAAAACAAGCAAAAACAATAAAAAAAACAAGCAAACAAAAAAGATATATGCTCCCTCAAGATTAACGACATAGATATTCTATGTTTCTTACTGTGAAAATTATATATATATTATATTATATATTATATTATATTATTATTTTATTTATTATAATATTATATATATATATATATATATATATATATATATATATCACTGCTTTCCGGTGGTGGGAGTAGGAGGCCCAGCCCCACTGCTGGAATTGAACCTCCATCCCAGTGGGCTGCAGTCCCGCGCACAGCCACTATTCCACCGGGACTCAGCCCAATATTTTTATAATTCTAGTCCCTTAACATTTACTTAATCTGATGCTTTTCTGAAATAATGATCCTTTTCTCCTCATGCTTTTCTGAAATAATGACCAACCATCCTGAAAATTTCCCCTTGAGAACAGAAAATATTTTCCAAACTTTCTGACTCAATTCTGTGGTCACCCTCTTTACTCTGCTTGACAGAGTGGTTAGAGTTAGAAGGGCAAAGGAGTAAGTAGTTGCTCATCTTTGGAAGAAAAAACTTGAGATTAAGATTGGGAATATCATATTCCATGCTTTCTCGACCAAAGACTCCGCAAGAATAAATTCCCTCATTTGTCATATTTTAGAGATCTTCATATCATTGATTCTTTATTTTAAAAATTCAGAAGTTAAGCTAGAGGAATATGTTTACTTGTATTAGAAATGATAACTAAAAGGCAGAAGGTTGAATGCTGTTAAAATAGCTTATATATTCTCTCATAAACTGGTCTGCCCCTTTTCCCAATTTCCTGTTCTCATCTTTCATTATGCTGCCTATTAATCTTCCAACCATCCTGAATTATTTTTTAAATACACAGGTCTCTCTCTCCGCCCCCCCCGCCCCCACCACTTTCAATTTTTCTAAATCTTTGAACCTTTCTTCCATTTGGTTCCTCTCAGTGGTCCTTTCGTCAGTTATAACTCAGGAGCACCCCAGTTGAGATAGACTAGAACTGCACTGTGGAGGCTTTTCTCTTTTGAAGAATTTACTCGGTTGTTAAGAACATGCATGGCAGAAATAAACCAAGTCAATGCTTTCAGTACATACCATTCAGTGACATTCTCTCATTTCCAACATTCTCTCATTTCAAGCAGTCCCTCATTCATGAGCACAAAACCACTGTAATACCATTCAGCCCCTTGTAGCTCCTATTTAATCTTTTGAACCATGGCTGCCATTTGGTATTATATAGAGAAATCTTAAATGAGTACAGTGTGAATGGCAGACATTTTTTATTAGGTAAGCTAAACTACTCTTGCATTTTAAGGCTTAAGTTGATATTTTTGGTGTAAGGTTTAAAGATGAACCCAGGGCATTAGTTTCATGGGTTCATCCAGCCTCTGTGATCCCAGAAAGTTTGGATTCCAAGACCATATGAGATTCTGTTCTGCATTTTCCCCTTTGGATCAGTATTATTTTAATAGACTCTTTGATACCTCCAGGAACCCTTATGAAATTGATCAGAGTCTATGGAGTATAGGGGTTTCAGTGCTTGATTTTTCAGAAGTAGCTCACCAGGCTTTTCTTCCAAGATGCCTCCGGGTGGACTTGAACCACTATCCTTCCAGTTAACATCCAGAAGTGTGAACCATTGCATCTTCCAGGACTCTGCTTTTCCCCTTGTATCTGTTTGTTTTCTTAGCATGAGACCGGTATTCTCTAATCCCTTCTCCTCCACCCTTCCCTTACTGGCTCCTACATAACCTTCAACTCCAAGATGGTATCCTTGGGCAAACTTTCCCTAATCCCACACCACTCACTCAACACAGCTATGAAGGTTCCCATACAGCCCCCATCTGCGGACTCCAGGAAGGTACATGGCAGAAGGACCATGGCGCGTGTCTGCTTTCATCACTGTTGTCCCTACCCTGCCTGGCACTTCCTTCTCTGAAGCCTGGCATTCTGCCTACAGACCAAATTTACCTCCATCAGCCTTTTGTGTGCCACCATTTGTTTTAATTGCAAGGTTTTCCATGACCGAGCAAATGGCGGACGGGTACCTGTAATCAAACAGTCCGGAGATTTTAAGCACTTTCGCTCATTCTTGGAGCAGTCACTGAGCCTTGGCAATAGGCAATTTAAATTCCGGACAACGAGTTTTCCAGCCGCTTCAATGGCCACATTTTGAGAACAGCGGAAAAATCCCGACCCTTCGATAATTAGACTGAATCAGTTTTCATAATTCTACTTTATGCACTAGAATGGTTAGCAAACTTCATTATCGGCAACCTGATGAGAAAGTCTTTAGTTTCTAATATAGATCTTGTAAGTAATTTTGATTCGCAACCAAACTAAGGCCACTCGGCGGCGCAGCAGTGTTTTGTAGATGAGCCGATCTTATGGTTTCATCTATGTAAGCAATTTTCAAAGTTGGTGCAGGAAAAGTCTTCAATTAGCATCTTGTCCATGTATGTCTGAGGCACAGAAAGGACGGCTGGATGCCACAATTGAACACCATTACGGTAAACCTCGGGCCCCCAGCAAGTCTGCATGTGATACCCTTGTAAATGGCTGTTTATCTTTTGCTCTGTTATCAGAAACATTGGCAGAACTCAGAGGCTCCTGTTAAGTATCAGGAAACAATCCTTCAGGAATTGCCGGAAAAGACACATGACACACGTGCCGTATTGTCTGACAAAGGCATCAGGCATCCCAGGCTTCCTCTTTCATAACATTCGTTTACTATTCTTTCAGCGCCTCTTTCATTTTGGGGTCTGGAGGGGGACAATTGGTTTGTGCCTCATTCCTACTACAGTTTGTTGTATTTGTATGTTGCCATGAGGTGAGAGGCTCTGTTACCAGCAGGATTCCCATGGTGGACAGGACGTAGTAGAGTTTCCATAGCAACACAGACTATTTAGGAGGATTTGGCTATCTACATCTGAAAAACAAAGCAAAACAAAACAAAACAAAATACTGGTGAGTAAAAACCTAAGGGGTAGCAGTGAAACAATGTATATAAGCCATGCTTGTGTGCCTGCCGCAAAGTAGAGCCCCTCAAGTTGGAAGGTACTCATATTTACTCACCATGTCTTCTGAGCAGATCATCTGAGAGGGTAGACTAGATGAAGAAGAATTGGCACCAGAATTGAAGGGAGCCTCATGAACAAATTGAAGGATGCAAAGGACACTGCCTTACTGGAGGAAAGGGCAGAGGATTTGAAGCCCTTCCTAATGAAGATCAGCATGGCTTCCACCTCAACACAGAGAAGACAAAGACCTGCACAACTGAACTGGTCAACAACATGATGCCAAAGGCAGAAAAGACTGAAGTTGAAAAAGATTTTACTTGCGTCCACTATCAATCCCCATGAAGACAGTGGTCAAGAAATCAGAGGATATACAGCATTGGCTAACCTTTAAAGCGCTCAAAAATAAAGACCTTCATAATTTTTGAAGACATGCTTCATACACTTGAAGACTAAGGTATGCTTGACCCATGCCATCGTGTTTAAACCACATCATAGGCATGCAAAAACTGGGCAATAAATAAAGAAAACTGAAGAATTGGTTCATTTTGTAAAAGATCATTTTTGGGAGGTTCTTACATCTCTTATAACAATCCACACATGAACTGTATCCAGCATATTTGTATATATATGGCCATCATTTTCTAAATATTTACTTTCTAGTTGAGACCTTGGTATCAGCTCCCCCACCCCTTTTTTTGTTTTTGTTTTTTGTTGGTTTTCTTTAAAAATTAAATACTTTTATCAGGGGCTCTTACATCTCATCACAATCCATACATTCATCCATTGTGCCAAGCACATTTCTGCATATACTGTCATCATCATTTTCAAAGTAATTTCTTTCTACTTGAGCCCTTGATATCAGCTCCTCATTTCCCCGCTCCTTCCTCTGGCCATTCTCCCTCATGAACCCTTTAAAGGTATAGATGATTATTTTCATATTTTACTTTGTCCTCTGTTGACCTTCACCCACCTTTGTTTGTCCCCCTGGGTGAGGGTTATATGTCAATCCTGTGTTCGCTTTCCCTCTTCATCGGCGCACCCCCCCCCCCCCCCCGGCACTTTCTCTTTCTCCTCCTGGTATCTCTGTTCTCATTGTTGGCCCTGTTTATTTACCTTGGATTCCCTGTGTTTCGGACCCTTATCTGTAGTAGTTTGAATATTCTAGTCTAATCTGATTTGTATGGTAGGAAATTTTTTAAAAACGATTTTATTGGGGGCTCTTACAGCTCTTAAAATATTCCATACATAATTTGTATCAAGCACACTTGTATACATGTTGCCATCCTCATTTCCAAATATTTTCTACTTGAGCCCTTGGTATACGCTCCTCTTTCCCCTACTTTTTAAAAAAGCACATCATTTTATTGGGGGCTCATACAACTCTCATTACAATTAATACATATGCCAATTGTATGCAGACCACATTTGCAACACTTAGTGCCATCATCACTCTCAAATCATCCTTTCTCCACTTACGCGCCCAGTACCATCAGCTCCCCTTTTTTACCCTCCTTCCCACCCGCCTTTGTGACCCTTAGATAAATTATGAATGGTTATTATTTTCATATCATATACCGCCTGCTGTTTCCTGTTGATGTTTCCTGACTGATGTTTCTGTTGTTCATCCCCCCTGCAGTGGGGAAGAGATGTTATGCCTGAACCTCCCCCCTATCTCTATGACTACTCCCATTCTTGAGGGGTTTATCTGACTTGGATTCTGTGTGTCATGAACTTTTATCTGTACCAAAGTACATGTTCCGGTCTAGCCAGGACTGAGGCAGGACTGAGGTCATGATAGTGGGGGGTGAGGAAGCTTCAAAGAACCAGATGAATATTGTGTGTTTCATTAGTGCTATACTGCATCCTGCTGGAATTGATGCATTTGAACCATAGTTTGGGTGAAGAATATTGAATATGCCATGGACTAACAAATCTGTCTTGAAGGAAGTATGTACAGCCA
This sequence comes from Nesogale talazaci, assembly GCA_004026705.1. NCBI lineage: Eukaryota > Metazoa > Chordata > Mammalia > Afrosoricida > Tenrecidae > Nesogale > Nesogale talazaci. Next base: position 14,562 of record PVJH01022772.1, read on the forward strand.
GTGTGTTATTAGGAGGAACCAGTCCCTGGAGAAGCACATCATACTGGGACCAGGAGAGTGTCTAAAAGAGAGGCTAGTGAGATGAACTGACACAGTAACTGTAACAGTGGGCTCAGATGTGACAATGCCTGTGAGGATGACTCAGGACCAGTCAGTGCTTCATTCTGGTGTACTAGATCACCTAAGAACAACAGCAGCAGCAGCAGCAGATCGGCGTGCAAATATTTTATCTTTGGCAGCTCTAACTCTATTCTTAGAACTCTATAGTTTATTTGGATAAAGCTATTTGCATAAAGTTATTTGCATCCTGTTTCAGTTACTATGACTACACAGTAGCCTCTTGCCATCGTGTTAACTCTGACTCTGTGCTCTCTAGGACAGAGCAGAACTGCCCAAAGCACTTCAAGGCTGTACTATTTATAGAAGCTGTACAGGACTTTCCCTGTACAGGAACTCGTGGTAGGTCTTATATGAAAGGAGTCGCAGATAGGTGCCAGATGCAACAGCAAGCAGCAAAAGCCTGCCAGGGATGGCTAGTCCACTGCTCAGTGAGAGTCAGGGGCAGAAGAGCTTCCAGCTCCAGGTTGCCTTTGCTCTTCTTGCTTGTTGAGTCCCTATCCCTGCTGTACATCTAGCTGTCTGCCCTGCTGACCAATAGCAGGCTGAGGCCCCCCCACCAGATGTTTGACTGGAAACTCACAGAGGCCAGCCTTATGTGAATGTGATACCAGACCCTTCAGTGTTCCATCCCAGCGGCTGGATGAGTCTACATTCCAGATTTTCCAACCATGTCCACCTTTTCCTCCACACCCGTCTTCTGGGGGCTTCCTTATGCCTGTCTTCTGACTCAAATTCACTGACTCATAGTGACCCGAGAGCACAGGGCACAACTGGCTCTGTGAGTTTCTGAGACCGTGGACTGTGGACCGGAGTTTGTCTTTCTCCTGCGGTGCATCTCTTGGTTTAAAACTGCCAGCCTTGGATGCATAACCACAGCATCATATTACTTTCATCTTCACAAGTCTTGGTGTTTGTATGAGCAGTTGCCTGCTCAAAGTCGCCCAGAGTCTCAAATAAGATAGTTGCTATAAACCACATCTCTGGGATCTTTAGAAATCGAAGGAGGCTCCCAAAGCATTTTGTGTTGGCCTTGATGCCTCATGAAAAAAGTGCACAGTAAAAATATGTCAGACAAGGTGCTGCTCTTTTTGGCTAGGACAGGAGTTGGAAAGGTGCTTATAAAAGGACCAGCTAGTGGATAGTTTCAGCTTTAAGGTTCTGGGATGTGATTGCTGGGTGAACCGTGGTAGTGGGAAAACACAGTGGTGTTGTCAGGAAACTCTATTTACCAAGCAGGCTGAGTGGGCAGAACTCAGCCAGGACCTTAGTGTTCCAGCTCCTGTGCTAGATGGTGAGCTGCTGGAGCACAATGGTCACAGTGTCTCTTTCTACTGTCTTTGACATCTTGCGCTGGGCTGGAAAGCTGTGGGGTATTCTGTAAATGTTGACCTTAGGAAGGGAAAAATGCCTTATGATAGAAATAAGGGTTCTATGCATTCTTCCATGTATCCATGCTGTCCTCATGGTTGGGTGCTTCAAGGCAGGATCTGCAGGCCCGCTACGGCTTCTTTGGAGACAAGACTGGTACTCTCCCCCTGGGTGGGTTAGTGCCCTGTTCCCTCCATTATCCTTTCACTTTCAAACTCCCTTTTTTCTCCCTCTCCCCTCGTGTGAGCCATTTTCTTGTTATAAATTTATCTTTGTATATATTCATATATGTGGTGATTAGATGTCTTTTTGTCAATAAACATTCTTTGCTAGGGGTGGAATCAAGTTTGTCCATCAGATCACAGTCTGATGCTGTTTTCTTGAGGGTGTGGCCTTCCTCTGACTTCTCTTCCCCTTCATCCTCCTTCTTCCTAGACTCCTTCACAGGAGCCCTGACAAGCTTCCACTGACCTTGGATCCATATAATTATGCACCCCCGGAGTTGTGACCATCTTGAATTCTGCATCATTGCATGTGGCTATGTGAGTCAGAGGAGGAACTTATGGACTAGTTCGGGATGTATAGAGTTGAGCTGAACTGGGCTGGGCTGATTTCTTGATATATAATTACTTCTTTATAGCAAGCTATTTCTTATACATATATAAGTGTCACTGGACTTGTTTCTCTAGTCAGTCTGACATAACACACCATATAAGCTGTACTTCTCTAGAGAACCCAGTCTAACACAATAGGCAAATATTTTACTTCTCTCTGCCTCTGTTTTCTCATGTCTCAAAGGTGGATTATCCATTATGCTAGGTAAGCATGGGTTTGCTTGTGCTTAATCACTGAACAATTTCATGCAATTTGCATGAATGCAGTGAAAAAATATGATATTGTTCATTATGGATTAGTAAATTCATGCTTAATTTGCTTAAGCTGTGGTATATCCCTCTCTGGAACTGAAAGCTTGAATTGGGACTTTGAGTCTGTTAGAAATTGCTATGGGTTTGGGAAATACCAACCATTCCCTGAAGTAGTCTGTGATGTGCTTTAAAAAATGAGATAGTTTACAATATATTAGTAAGTGAACACAAACAAACCTGTGTTAACCTTGCTTATTGGGTAATCTGACACATTTGTGTGGAGTTAACAAGATTATGTACCAAGCTCATATGGTCATAGTGATGATTTAATAAATGAATAAAGGTAAGACACCTAACAGTGACTGGCACCTATTAGAGTTTAGTTAACAGGAGTCCTCAAACTTTTTAAGCGGGGGGTTCATTCACTGTCCCTCAGACCATTGGGGGGCCGGACTATAGTTAAACAACAACAACAACAACAACTATGAACAAATTCACTATGGGCCTGGCATGAGTTGGCTGCTAAGCAGGACAGACAGTGGTGGCAAAAACACTCGGCGAGCTGGATAATTGCCTTCAGTGGGCCACATGTGGCCCGAGAGCCATAGTTTGAGGACCTCTGGGTTAGTACGTATTAGTCCTTGGTGTTAGAAACAAAATTGAAATTTCAAACAGCTGTACTGAACTTCTACTAGATACTCAGGTGCTGGACTATTTCACGTGGCACAAATATTTTGCCTGGAAATTTTCCTTGAACAGGTCTATAACTCACTTAAATGCTAGTGCTTAGTACGCTATCATTAAAGAATAAATTTCTTAGCTTAAGATAATATGGTTGTTTATTTCTAATACAATGAAACAAAACACCTCCAAACTTAAAGGCTTAAGAACAGCCATTCATTATTTTTCACAATTCAGTGGGCTGATTGGGTGGGTCTTTTGTGTCACATGGTATTGTTTGGGACTGCAATCATCTGGGATGCTCGGGAGAGACATTCCAAACAGCTCAACCCTGGAGCATGCTGGCTGTTGGTCAGGAATATAGTTGGGACTGTTTAATGGAGCACCTGGCTTTCCTCCACCAGACTTGGGTTGCTTACAGTGGCATCCAAGGGGCAAGAAGCTGAAACAGCCAGTCCTTTCAAGACCTGTTCTCAGAATGTCATTTCTGCCACATTCATTGGCTAAATCTGTCACTAGGCCATCTTGGATTCAAAGGGAGAAAAATAAGAGCAGCATGCAGGGACAAGGAGGGGTTATCTTGGGAGACTAAACAAAGCAAAACAACAACAGTTGCTGTCAAGTCAATTCTGACTCATGTCTATCCGAAGATGCTTCAGATGCTCCTGGTAGAGGTGAGGGGAGTAATGCAGAGAACCTGTTTGTCTAGGTGCCTGTAGATGAATTCAGACTTTCAACCTTTTGTAGTTGCAGCTGAAAACAATAAACATTTATTTGATGCAGAACAAGCATTAGGTAAAATTTAACATCTATTCTTGATAAACTTTTTTATTAAAATAGGAACAAAATGGAAATTCTTCAACATAATAAAGTCCACATAAACAAAACCAACAGTTGGGACCTCACTTAATGGAGAGAAATAGAAAATATTGTCTTTATCACCACTCCCATCTAATATAGTTTTAGAAACCTTAGCCAGCTCTATGGTGCTGACTGTACAGTTACCCTTGATCTGATTGAACAATTGAACTATTCAATTGTATGATACATAAATTATCGGCCAATAAAACTGGTGAAAAAACAAACAATACTACATAAAAAAAAAAGATACTATTTCTACTCCCATCAGGGCAGTGATGCCACACACACACACACACACACACACACAAGCTACTAAAGGCATCCAAATTGGCAACAAAGAAGCAAATTTCTCTTTATGTGCATATAACATAATCCTACATATAGAAAAGCTGACTGATCCAATAAAAAAATTGTTGGGGCTGATTGAAAATTTTGGAAATAAAATTTACAGAAAACCCTGTCTGTGCAGGAATAGATACATCTACCCTGGCTCCTATCAAAACCAGCCCCACCCAAACTCACCACCATTGATTCGATACAGACTCATAGTGACCTTATTAGGACAGAGTAGAACTGCCCCTGTGGGTTTCTGAGACTGTAGCTCTTTATGGAGAGCCTCTTCTTTCTCCCAAAGAGTGACTGGTGGTTTTGAACTGTTGGCCTTGTAGTTCACCACCAAATGAGTAACCACTATGCCACTAGGGCTCCCTGGTGTAACACACACACACACACACACACACACACACACACACCGTAATATTGTTCCTTCTTAAAAAATAACGACAAGTCTGGAGAATTTGTGCTCAGAAAAATTAGTCAATCTTGTAAAGATAAATTTTTCATGATGCTAATTTTACAAAAGAATAAGAAAAGGTGTTTTTTTTATGAAAAGGAAGATTCTGAAAACAATGATTAGGCCAGGGGAGGGCTGAGGGGAGGGACAGGAAAGGATGGAGAGAAGGTGGGTGGAAAGGTAGGAGGAGGAGGCAGAGGAGGATGAGAATGAGGATTAGAAGGAGAATTAGGCAGAGGAGAAGGAACCACATTCAGGGGCCGACAGGGGTGGGGTGTTTACTGGGCTACCGTCACTGTTCTAATGCGACTGTGTGACTGTGTATGATATGGTTGTTTTTGTATATATTATATTCTACAAGTAAAGAGAAAAATAATGATATGTTTTTTAAGAAATTAGAGATCATAATCTTAAGATCTTTCTCGATTCCTAACTCATCAGATCTAAACACGGCTCTGAGTATTTATAAAAGGATTATTTTTTTCAAACAAGCAAGCATCAATCAATCAGTACACATTCATTATTTCACATGGTTGCTGAGGGCTAGGAATGCAGTGATGTTAAGTTGCACTCCAACTGTCAGTTGGCGCTGCAGTTTCTGAAGGAGTCTGGTTCTACATTCACTCCTCCCTTGAGTCGCTGTTGGCAGGAGACTTCATTTCCTCACCACTTGGGCCTGTCTGACTATCATAGAAAATGGTTTCTTCTACTGCTAGTGGTCTAAGAGAAAGATATGACAACAAGATAGGGACAGACAGTGCCAGGGTGTGAGATGACCCAGATGGAGGCCACAGTCTTTTTATAACCTGATATTGGAAGTGGCATACTGTTTTAGTCTGGGTTGACTAGAGAAAAAAAAATCATAGATATGTGTCTAAGAAAGAGTTTTCTATATGGTCAAAGAGCAATCATATATTGAGAAAACAATATATGTTTTCTATATCAAATCCATTAGCTCATATGTCTAATACCAATCTACAAATTCCTCTTCAGACTCACGCAACACATGAAATGATGCCAAATGTAGGAAGATAATGGGCCAGTGGGTGGAAAAGTCTTGGGGATCTGGTGATGGTATAAGCATCTCAGCATTAGTGAGAGTCTTCATGTGACTCCTTCAGCTCCAGAGCTCTAGTGTAGCTCCATGGATTGTGGCATCAGGAATATGAAACAGAATGAGTCTACTGCCTCTCAAGAGGAATACAGGCATTCCCAGAATCCTCAGGAGAAGGTCATACCCACATGGAGGCCTCCTTGGCTATGGTCTGATAGACAGGCTATACTCCAGCCTTTCGCAAGTTGACTGGAGATTATATAACTGCCACATGTATCATAATTTCTGCAGATAATCTAATATGGACCAAATTTGGGGAAAACTTGACATCATACCAAACCTTTAATCTTATTGATAGATGTCTAAAGAGTAGCCAATTGTCTGCTATGGGTAGACATGTATACTTCTGTGTAAGTAGACAGTAATTCCCCCTCTGCCTTCCCGTAGCTTTTGATACACTTTATGCATAAAGACAAAGGGACCCTGGTGGTGCCGTGGGTTAAATGTAGGCATACCATGGGTTATCTACTCAGGCCACAGTTATTGTTCCTTCTTTTAGAACTGCCCTCCCACACAGTGTTCCCCCTAGTTGTTCTTGTGTCACACATCCCTGCTCATCTCTTCTGAATCGAGCAAACTGCATCAAAATGTCTCAAGCTGGGCTATCAAATCTCTTCTCAGGAATTTGGACCAAAGTGGAGACAAAAGAGGAATTTTTGTGAGTGTTGGAGTCCTGTTTTCTAAGTGCAAAACTTTTGTGATGAAACTGAGTTCCTTTCATCATGACCACCAGGCCCCTTTTTGTTGTAGGCTGAGGGCAGGAAAAAAACAAACCAGTTTTTAACAATTACAGAGCAAAGCAGATGTTGTGGAGAGTTGAGGATAGAATACGAGGAAGGAAGGTATTTGGGGATGCCAGATAACTTTCCATTTAATATGTCCGCCTTTTTCTGAGGCTTGCCTTGGACTCTATGAGATGCACTCATAAGCTTAGAATGCACATTCCCACCCTTGAGGCACTCCAGTGGTTAAGCACAGATACATTGATACAGGGTGGTAGGAACCCTGAGGAGAGAGTGCTCACTCTCCCTGAGAGTACCAGCAAGGTTTCACAGAGTAGGAGATATATGAATCGCATGCTGAAGGATTTTATAAGTTCAGTGGGCTAGGGTAGTTTGTCAAATCATGAGGGAGAGCAGCCATCAAAACTGAGGATGTAATGTGATGCTGGAAAGGCCAACAATTTCTCATGTCATGCTCAAAGTAACGAGGCATATTTTCAAGAGAGAAATGAAGATAATCTGAAATCATAATTTGGAAACAATTGGTTTAGAATATCTCCTCATTATGAATTAATTTGCTATGCATTGCAATAGAGCTGATCTTTGTAAATGCATTTGGAATTTAAATGGCATACATATATACCTTCAATAAGGTTTGGTTTATACTTTTGAACAAGCTAATGAAGAGCATCAATGAACTTTCATACTGGTTGTAATATTTCTGTGACGAGGGAGAAGCATCAAGAGAGCAAATGTTTCCCCATTACATTTGGCTCAGGCAGGTGCTAACTAGAAACAAAAGGAATTTGTGCTTAATTTAATGGCAAGGGGAAATTCATTATACACTGCTCTTTGGTCAAAGTACTGCAAAGTGGTCTGAGTTATCCAAGGCTGCTATAACAGAAATACCACAAGTGGGTACTTTTAGCAAATGGAAGTACATTTTCTCACAGTTGAGGAAGCTAGAACTCTGAATTCAGGGTACTGGCTCTAAGAGAAAGCCTTCTCTTTTGGCTCTGGGGGAAGGTCCTTGAGTTTCTCTTCTTGGGTGATCTTCATGTGGCTATATCTCTCTCTTCCCCCATCTCTGCTTCCTTTATTTCTTTTTTATGTTTTAAAAGAGAGTGATTCAAGATTTACCCTACAATAATTATATCTCCTTAACATAACAAAGAAGAACAATTTCCCAAGTGGAATTATAGCCAAAGACAAAAATATTATGGATTTGTCTTTCTTTGTATCTTTCTCTCTGTCTATACATATCTATCTCTATCTATATCCACATAAATTTATCTGTGTTAGACTGGGTCAATGAGAGAAGCAAAACCAGAGACACTCATATATGTATAAGAAAGAACTTTATATCAAAGAATAATTGTATATTAAGAAAAAATTCTATCCCATAAGACCGCTATTAGCCCATAAATCCAGTACCAGTTTATAAATCCTTCTTTAGATTCATGCAACACATACAATGATGAAAAATGCAGGAAGATCACAGAACGGTGTGTGAAAAGGCATTGGAAGCATCTCAGCACTGGCATAGGTCTCCATATGGTTCCTCCAGCTCTCTGAGTGTCTGAACAGCAAGAAAGAGAAGCAGAGATTGTGACCCACCTCCAGGGAGAAAGATAAAAAGATCCCAGAATCCTCATGAGAAGACCATGCCCACAAGTAGGCATCATCACACTGTGACTCCAGCTGTGATAGGAAGATTTGTTGTGCCAACATGGCCAATGAACTCATGTGAGATTAATTGAAGGGCACCGATATAAGTGGTTTTGCAAGTCTTGCCTTTTTCTCTCTTGCTCTTGGATCTTCCGACCAGAGTGTAGTCGGCTGTCTTGCTTGTTCTGTGTTTCAATTTGGAAGCTACACTATCTGTGGGACACCTAATCCGTGGACTGTGTCACTGTAAATTGAGGTTCCTTCAAGCCCTGCTTCGTCACACTACGGGAATATACATCTTTTGAACTGGGGACTGTCAGAATGTGACTGTTGGCGACCTGCCTTGCTGCTTGCTGTCTGTGGCCGAATAGCCTGAATTGCTCTACAGATGATTACCCAGCGGCCTTCAAGACTTGAAATACTGCCAGTGTATTAGCTGTAGCACTGAAGTGAGTGGCACCAAGTCATTCATACTGCTTTATAGATTAACTGTTTATTTCTTATCTTAGATATCTATAATCTATCTATATACATATATAAAATTATTAGTGTCCTGGTTTTGTTTCTCTAGAGAACTCTGTGTAACATACCAGCACCACATTTAATTATGAAGTGGACAAGAGAAGTTATGTAACCACTACAGTATCTATATATAAGACTCACTGTCATTGAGTCAATACCTATAGGACAGGGAAGAAGTGCCCCCGTGAGTTTCTCAGAAAGGCTGTCTATCTCCCACTGTGGCTTTGAACTGCTGACCTTGCAGATCTCTCTTCATGACACCTTTATTTTTCACCTTCATTGTTGTGGTTAGGTGTCCTTGAGTTGGTTCTGATTCATAGTGATCTTACATAAAATAGAATAGACACTGCCCAGTCCCGCACCATCTGCACAATTGTTGCAGCCACTCTGTCCATCCATTTCCTGGGGGATCATCCTCCTTTTTGATAATCCTTTACTGATTGATATCTTTAACAAAAGACTGATCTCTCCTGATAATATGTTCAGACTACATGAGAAGAAGTATGATCATTCTTCCTTCTAAGACGCCTTCTGACTTCTATTTCCAAGAGAGTTTTGTTTATCCCTTTGCCTTCCATAGTACTTGCAGTATTCTTTGCCAACATCATGATTTAAATACACCACTTCTCCTGTCTTCATTGTTCCTTGTCGAGCTTTGATATGCATTTCGAGCTTTGATATGCATGTGGACCAATTATAATCCATGTCATGCACCAGCTCCACCTTTCTCCTTAAAAATGAAAACTTTGCTCCTTAGCAGTTTCAAGAGATCTTGTGCAGCAAGTTTGTGCAATGTAATATATCCTTTGATTTCTTGACTTCAGCTTTCATGAGAAATGATTTTGTGTCCAAATAAAATGAAACCCTTGACAACTTCAATCTTTTGTCACGTTGTCTATTGGTCCAATTAAGAGGGTTTGCGTTTTCTTTACATTAAGTTGGAATCCATACTGGAAAGTCTTTGATCACTTTCATCAAATGCTTGTAGGTTGTAAATCACAGGTTGTTATTTTAACAGGCTATTTTTCAGTTTTGAAGTTGGATTCTTCTTCATATGACCAGCTTTTCTGATTATGTGCTCAGCATACAGCTTGAATAAATATGGTGAAAGGATACAGCCTTGAGGAATACTTTTCCTGATTTTAAATCATGCAATATGTCCCTCTGAAAATGACTGCCTCTGGCTTTACATGTATACGTTTCCATGCCTCACTCACTGCCATCAAGTCAATTCTGACTAGTGATCTGATAGAAGAGGATAAACCCCTCCTTCTGGGTTTCAGAGACTGTAAATCTTAGAGGAAGAGAAAGCCTCATCTTTCCCTCACGGAGCCAAAGATGGTTTCAAACTGCTGCTCTTGTTGTTAGCAGACTTAGGCAGAACCCACTACACCATATGAGCAGAGTGAGTTAGCCATTTTTTTTTTTATGAGTCACACAGTTGAATGCCTTTGCATTGTCAATAAAACACAAGTAAATATATTTCTGGCATTCTCTGCTTTTAGTCAGGATCCATCTGACATCAGCAATAATATTCCTTGTTCTGTGTCCTCTTCTGAATCTAGCTTGAATTTCTAGTAAACCCTTTCAATGAACAGCTGTAACTATGCTTGCATTGTTTTTGGAAAAAATTTACTTGTATGTGATATTAATAACATCCAGTCAAAGTTTCTGCATTCTGTTTGATCAGTTTTATTTGGAATAGGCAAAAATATGAATTTCCTTCAGTAAGTTGGCCAGGTAACTGTCTTCCAAATTTCTTGGTATAGACTAGTGAGTGCTTCCAGTGCTACATCAATTTGTTAAAATATTTCACTTGGTATTTTGTCAATTTTCTGAACTTTGTTTGTTCACTAATGCCCTTAATACATCTTGGATTCCCTCCCCCCCCAACCAAATATCTACTCTTGATATTTATGAAGAGCAGATGTCCAGTTAACAACAAAAACAAACAACACACCCAAACAAAAATGCTCCCATTTTAAGAAAATAACTATTTGGAAATTTCATTTGCCAAGAAAAAATTCTGAAGGGATATACAACAAGGTTTTGAAAGTAGTTATTTCTGAAAGACAAATGGAAACATTTCCATTTTCTATCCCACCTGCCCCCGCCCAACATATGTTCATAATTCTATCACCCTTTTCTATTTAGTCAGGTCAATATGATTTAGGGGAGAAATAAAGAGGCCAACTTTTTAACTGAGCATTACTAAACTGGAAATCTATTTTTTTAAATAGGGAAGGTGATTGTTGTTTCTATCTATTTTGAAAACAAAATTTGATATGAGGTAGTCATTTTTCAGTGAGTACCAAAGATTACAAACTTTTCATTTTTGTTACTTAAGAAGTCATATCATGATTTTGTGCCATTTCATATTAGTCTTTCTTCTGTGAAACATAAACAGTCCCCAAATGGAGGCTCCTCAGGGTCGTCGGGACAGCAGATGCCATTAAATCACTAAAGGTCAGAACCCGAAAAGGCCTGTGGGTAGGCTTAGCATCATTGAGGTAGAGCATCCTGACATTGACATCCATTGCGTTTCTTAAGTGCTTCTGCAACAAAATTCTGCACATCTATTTTGCTTTCCTCAAATACCCATTTGTTTTCTTCTTCCCATCCAGGAATAAATGAGTTTCTCAATAAACTTTGTTTGTATCCAAGTTTAATAAGGATATATCAAATTCAAGCCATTGTAATTTAAATCCTACTTCAACACTAATGGCTTTTATTTTTCAAATGATGGAATTGTCTATTTCTCAGCAAGTGTTTATTTATTTTAACACTTGTAATTTGAGTGAAAGTTTACTGAGCATATTGGCTCTCCAGTTAAATATGCGTACACATTTTGTTTCACCAATGGCTTTGATAAAACTTCCTTTCAATGATCAATTTCTAGAAAACATATCCAGATGATACCATTCATCTTTAAAGCTTCTCCTGGTTTCCCACTCATTGTTGGTAAATTTTCCTTTCCTTTTTTTTTTCTTTCATATCACTGCTCTGGTGGGAGTTGGAAGCCCAGTTGTGCTCCTGGAGAGCTGCTGCTGGATTTGAACTGCCAACCTTGTGGACTGCAGTTCCACACACATCCACTACACCACTGGGGCTCAGCCCCCATGTCTTTTCATATTTTACTTTGCCTTCTTGTGCTGCCTTATGAAATTTTCTGTTCAGTTCTTTTACTTTATTATTTCTTCAATTACTTTCAGCTGCTTTACATTCAAGAGTCTTTTCTGACATCCACTTTTGTCTTTTCTTTCCTGTCATTTTAGTGAGTTTTTTGCTTTCTTCACGTATGATGCTCTTTTTTTATTTATAACAAATCATTTTATTGGGGCTCGTATAACTCTTATCACAATCCGCATATCCATCCATTGTGTCAAGTACATTTGGGCATTTGTTGCCATCATCATTTTTAAAACATTTTCTTACTAGTTGAGCCTTTGGTATCAGCTCCTCATTTTGTTCCTCCCTCCCTCTCCCTTTCTCCCTCTCTCATGAAGATCATTTATAAATTATTATTATTTTTTCATGTCTTGTACTGACCGATGTCTCTCTTTACCCACTTATCTGTTGTTCACCCCCCTGGGAGGGAGTTATAGATAGATCTTTGTGATTGACTTCCCCTTTCCCCCCTGCACCTTCTCTTTCCCCTCCTGGTATGGCTATTCTCAATATTGATCCTGAGGAGTTTATCTGTCCTGGATTCCCTGTGTTTCCAGCTCTTATCTGTACCTATGTACATGCTCTGGTCTAGCTAGATTTGTAAGGTAGAGTTAGCATTATGATTGTGGGGCAGGGGAAAGAAGCATTAAAGTACCAGAGGAAAGCTGTATGCTTTATTGGTGCTATACTGCACCCTGACTGTCCTGTCTTCTCCCTTAGTCCCTTCTGTAAGGGGATTACAATTGTCTTCAGATTGGCTTTGGGCTTCCACACTGACCCCCTCCCCTGCCTCATTAACATTGACCTGATTTTTTGTTCTGGGTCTTTGATGTCTGATATGCGATCCCATTGACATCTCTTGATCATACAGACTGATGTGCTTCTTCCATATAGATTTTGTAGATGGCCACTTGTTTATCTTCAAGCATTTAAGACCCCACATGCTATATCTTTTGATAGCTGGACACCATGAGCTTTCTTCACCACATTTGCTTATGCACTCATTTTGTCTTCAGTGATTGTTTGTATTGGGAAGGTGAGTATCTCAGAATGCTGGATAATTAGAATAGAGCTCTTATGTTGAGGGAGTACTTGAGGAGAGCTCCAATGTCCATCTGCTCTCTTAATACTAAATCTATAAATATGTGTGCATAGGTCTATTTTCCCATCGTCACATAAAATATATTTACATATGTACATGCCTGCATTTAGAACTCTATAAATGCCATTTCCCTCCTAGTCCTTCACTCTGTTTCCTTATTACTTTCCTTTTGTCCCACTATCATGTTTGGTCTTCATTTGGATTTCAGTATTTCCTCTTAGTTACATTGCCCTTTATAAAGTTCTATTCGGCCTCTTACACCCTCCTCCTCACCATCGATTTTGGATCACTTGTTGTTCCCTTGTCTCTGGGTTTGTTAACAGCCACTTCCTTTCCCTTGCTCCCTTTTCCATATCACCCTTTCTCCCCGAACTGTCATCCTGTTGTTTTCTCCTCTGCCTTATTTATGCTGCCTACCTTATCTAGATAGACCTGCAAAGAAAATAATATGCACAAGCACAAGACTGAGCAAAACAATGCAACAATAGAAAATAAAACAATAACTCCCCCCCATCTATAAATAGTTCAAGGTCTATTTGTTGATCCTTATAAGTGTTTTCTAGTTGAAAATGATTGGATGCCATGCTCTGGCCCCACAGTCTATTTTTTGTATTCCTTGGGAACTTCATTGCTTTTGTCCCCTTGTTGTTCTGATGCACGCCTGTAGTGTTTCACCTTGGTATAGTGGAGTCAGATTGTGCGCAATTCCCACAGTGTGTCTCCAATGTTGTTCCCAGTAGTGCTATGGGTCAGTGAGGGATGCCCCGCCTGGTGGTGCGGCTGGTTCTATGGTCCTCTCTGTGCACAGTCTGCTCTCTGCAGAAATATCATCCTGAGGGCTTGGTGGGTCAGGATGCATTTCATTCTTTTCCCCTTCCCCTTAATTTGCTCCTGTGTGCTCTGATCAGATGAGTCACTCTCCCTGAGCTATAGATTCAGTGCTGCCCTCTGAAATGAATTCTTCTGGGGGTGGGAGGGTTGTCCATTTATTTGGGAGTAGGGATGGTCCCTCAGGCCTCTCTATTGGTTCCTTGTTTCATGCCAGTGTGCTGCATTCTCATCTTGGAGCACCAGGTTGAAGTCTGGTCCATCTTTCCCGTGGATATATAAACAATACCCTCCCCTTGGGTGGGTTAGTGCCCTGTTCCCTTGGCTACCCATATCTTTTCCCTCCCCACCTCCTTTTTGGTTGGCTATCATATGCATCCCAAGAGTTAGTCTGGCCCTTCCTTTCCTCACCCCAGGAATGTATGTACATGTATGACATTCTTTATATCATCTCACAGTTCATCAGGTCTTCTATCTTTTTTTTTGGGGGGGGAGGGCATCACTGCCCTCTGCTGCTCCTGGAGAGCTGCTGCTGGATTTGAACTGCAAAGCCATTCAACCACTATGCCACCAGGGCTCAGCCCCAAGTCTTCTATCTTTAGTGTACAATGTGTCAAATCTCAAAGTTGTACCTTCGTTCTTACAGACGTGTTTTAGTTTTCTGAATTTGCATAAGCCTGCTGATACTGATCTACTCTGTCATCTCTTCCCGTAGATATACCCAATTTTATTCATGTGTATTCCATCTAGTGAGATCTTTGAGTATAATTCATATTAATCTTGTTGAAAAGGAGTATTTGCAATGAAGAAGCTATTGGTCTTGCAAAATTCTATCCTGTGATCAACAGTTTCATTTGTGTGATCATGGCCATTATTTTCCAACTACTAATTCTTGCTCATTGTTTTTACTTTCTAATCACTAGTAGTTATTAGTACATCTTCATTGCATGTTTGATCAATTTCAGACTGAAGAAATTGGTATAGTTTTTTCAGTTTCTTCATCATTTTCTTTTCACTGTCATACTATTTTCCAGCACTGTTCAGTTGTACCAACCCTTAGCAACCCTATATTCAACAGAAGTAAACACTGTGACATCACCACCATTGTCCTTAGATTTGAGACCACTCTTGTAGTCAATCCATCTTGTTGACGACCTATTTCTTTTCCCCTGCCCCTCCATTTCACCAAGCATGATGTCTTTCTGTAGGGACTGGTCTTTCCTGACATGTCCAAAGTGTGTGGGATGAAATCTATCCATTCTTGCCATTAAGGAGTATTCTGGCTATACTTCTGTGGAGACAGATTTGTTTGTTCTTTTGAACAGACATGAAAATATTCATGGTATTCTCAACATTCTTTGCTAGCCCTCTAATTCAAATGCATCTGCTCTTCTTCAGTCTTCCTAAGTCATTATTCAACTTTCACACATGTCAGGTAATTGAAAATTCTGTATCTTGTGTCAGGTGCACCTTAGTCTTCAAAGTAACATTTTTGTTTTTAACACGTTAAGTAGGTCTTGTGCAGCAGACTTGCCCTATGCAATATCGATCTCATGACTGCCAATTTCATGAGCATTAATTGTGGATCCAAGCAAGATGAAATCCTTGACAACTTCAATGTTTTCCCTGTTTATGATGGTGTTATCTATTAGTCCAGTTGTAGTTTGATTTTCTTTACATTGAGTGGCAATCCATACTGATGGCTGCAATCCCTGATCTTCATCAGTAAGTACTTTAAGTCCTGCTTACTTTCACTAGCAAGGTTGTACATTCTGGACATTGCAGGGTGTTGATGAACCTTCCTTCAATCCTAGTGCTACATTCTTCTTCTTATGATCCAATTTTTCTTATTATTTGCATGTTGATTGAATAAATACGGTGAAAAGTTGTAACTCTGAAACACATCTTGTGTGGTTTTAAATCATGCAAAGAACAACTGCCTCTCGATCCATGTCCTCAACTGGAATTCCCATTCTTTTCAAGGCTATTCATAGTTTGTTTTGAGTCACAAAGTTGAATGCCTTTGCAAAGTCAATAAAACACAAGTAAGCATTTTTCTGATGCCCTCTACATCCAGTCACGATCCAAATGATATCAGTAATGATATCCTTTGTTCCACAGCCTCTTCAGAATCAGGACTGAACCAGTGGCAGCTCTCATTCAATGTACTACTACAACTGTTGGTCAATGATGGTCAGCAAAAATGTACTTGCATGTGACATTAATGGTATTGTTCTACAATTTGAGCATTCTGTTGTGCCAACTTTCTTTAAAATAGGTACAAATATGAATCTATTCCCAACAGTTGGCCAGGGAGCTGTCTTCTAAATTTCAGTGAATGCTTTTAGTGCTTAATTAGCTGGTTGAAACATTTCAATTGGTATCTCATCAATTCCTGAGCCTTGTCTTTGGTTAATGCTTTCAGTGCAAACTTGAACTTCTTCCTTCCATACCATAGGTTCTTACTTATATACTACCTCCTAAAATGGTGGCGTGCCAACTTGTTCTTTTTGGTATAATGCCTGTGTATACTTTCTGTATTCTTCTGGTCCTTCTTAAATTGTTCAAAATTTTTGAACACAGAATCTTTCATTATTGTATCTCAAGATTTGGATTTTTCCCCTATAGTTCAGTGGTTCTCAATCTGAGTTGCGAACCCTTTTGGGGGGTACAATCAGACTTTTACAGGGGTTGCCTAGGACCATCAGAAAATACATAAATATTTCACAATATATAATGACATATTGTTTTGTGATTAACCACTATGCTTTAATTATATTTAATTATGTTCAAATTGTAACAATAAAATACATTCTGCATATTATATATTTTCATTATGATTAATAACAATAGCAAAACTACAGTTATGAAGTAGCAATGAAAATAATTTTATGGGGCTGAGGCCCGGTGGCGTAAGTGGTTGAGTGTGGGTCTGCAGCCTGCAGGCTTGGCAGTTCAAATCCAGCAGTGGCTCTCAGGAGTGGCACTGGGTCGTGACCATGACCACCAGAGGCAGTGATGCCCACACACACACAAAAAAGAAAATAATATTATGGTTGTGGTCCACCAAAACATGAAGAACTGTATTAAAGGGTTGAGGCATTAGTAAGGTTGAGAACCACTGCTTTAATTCTTTCGACTTACAATTTGCTGAATGTATATATTTGCTGAATGTATTTCTAACTCTAGGTCTTTATTCATTTGTTACAGTATTTTACTTAGAATTTTTTCTTTTAGAGAGAAACTTCGTGCTTAATGGTAAAGCTTAGCCCATTCCAGCATGAGGCCTGGTCTGGCATTGAAGCAGCAGGCACAGATCAGTGGACCCCACAGAGCCTCACTTGGCAAAGAGGATGAGGAAGGCAACCATCAAATAGAAGACCCCACAGCCTCAGACAGGGAAAAGCCCAGGATGGCATAGGAGCAGAGTTGCTGCTTGAGAAATGGGTTGCTGGGATAGCTGATGATCAAGCTGCCAAACACTGTCCCTGGGCCAGCCCCGCCCGGGTCACACTAATTGGGGCCACCCCAGCCCCAGTACACTTGGCCGCGGTATCAATATCCCTGGAGACAATGCTGGTCTGGCTCTCCTGCCTGGCCACCTGGAGCGGAGAGCTGCGGTAGAAAGACTGTTTAGATTGGGATTTCTGTTCTGTTCAGGAACCAGGTAGACACAGACCTGATTAGACCCCAGACTCAACAGCAGACATGAACTGGAGGAATGACTAGTGCCCCGGTTAGCTACATATTTTTAATCTCTCAGCTTTAGCTCCAGCTCTCCTCCTTCGATATTTTTTTTTAATTTCCACAGTTTTACTTAATTACATACATATAATTCACATATCTTATAGTTCCATAGTTTGATTACATCAAGAATGGTTGTATAGTCATCACCACAACCAGTTTTAGAATATCCATTCATTCTCTATTTTTAATACTTTTTTTTGGGGGGGCATCACTGCCCTCTGATGGTGGGAGTAGGAGGCCCAGCCTTGCTCCTGGATTTGAACCTCCAACCCAGTGGACCACAGTCCCATGCACAACCACTACGCCACGGGGGCTCAGCCCTATTTTTAATACTTTTATTGGTGACTCTTGCATCTCATCACAATCCACACACTCCTCCAATGCGTCAAACACATTTGGACATATGCCGCCATCATCATTTTCAAAGCATTCTCTTCCCACTTGAACCCCTGATATCAACTCCTTATTTCATTGCCCTCCCTACCTGGCCCACCCTCCCTCATGAATCCTTGAAGCTGCTCTTTGAAGTTTTCTATTCAATGCTTTCACTTCATTATTTCTCCCCTTTGTCTTAGCTAATCTATGATTGGAAACAGGTTACAGAATCTCTTCTGACCTATATTTTGATCTTTATTTTTTAATCTATTTTTAATGACCTTTTGTCTTCTTCATGTATAACATTTTTGATGTCATACCCACAATGCCTTGGTTTTCTTTCATGAGTGCTGTATGTGTCAAGTCTGTTCTCGAGATGTTCTCAAAGTTCAGATGGGACGTACTCAGGCTCTCACAGACTTATTTCAATTTCCCTCAGCTTCAACCTAAACTTATTCACGAGCAATGGATTGTCTGCTTCAGAGTTTGTCCCTGGCCTCCTTGTAACTGCTGATAGTGGGCTTCTTTGATTTCTGTGTATTCCACCTGGAGAACTTCACATGTATAGTTTCCCTTTTGTGTTGTTGAAAAAAGATATTTGCTGTGAAGAGGTTGTTGGTCTTGTAAAATTCTATCATGTGATTTTTAGCTCCATTCCATCACTAAGATCTATATTTTCTAGCTACAGTTCCTTCTTCTTTGGTTCCAACTCTTGCATTCCAATGGCAAATAATTATCAATGTATCTTGATTGAATGCTTAATCAATTTTGCACAGAAGGCACTGGTAGAATTTTTCAATTTATTTATCACTGGCTTTAGTGGTTGGTGCATAAATTTGAATAGTAGTTGTATTTACTGCATTTTGTATGCAAATCGATATAATCCTATCATAGACAGCATTGTACTCCAAGATCAATCTTGAAATGTCCTTTTGATGAAGAACACCATGCCGTTCCTCTTCAATCTGTCACTCTTGGCAAAGTAAATCACATAATTTTTTGATTCAGCATGATCATTACCAGCCCATTTCAGCTCTTTCATTCCTAGAAGGTGATCCCTATGAATTTCATTTAATTTCTGTAACCTGCAATTTTCCTAGATTCATATTCCATACATTACAAGTTCTGACTATTTGTAGAGGTTTGCATGTGTTTCTCCTTACCTTACCCCATCAGCAAAAGAAGGTCCCAAAGGATTATTCCCATAGGTTTGACTCCATTACTGCCATGCTGATTGACTCTACTTTGAGAAGGAGGCTCTTCCTCAGTTATATTTTGAGTAGAGTCAAGATTGATCTTGAAGTACAATGCAAGAGGACTCATTTTTTGGCACTCTGATAATTTAGTGCTTGTATTTGTGAGGCTTCCCATATGTGACAATGTTTCCTTGGTGTTAATTACATTTTTAGTGGTTAATTCCTCAGAAACAGACAGCTTATTCCTTTGTAGTCTGCTTTTAGTTTGGAAGCTCTGTTGAAACCTGTTCGTTTTGGGTGTTTCTGCTGGCATTTGAGATACCAATGTCATAACTGCCAGGATACCCAAAATCACAGGATGACAAACAGACAAGTGACTGTTCACTGTCATAGGTCATTATATTTCCTAAGGATTCTGTCTTTATTTTCACTCCTATGTTATATTATCTGTGTATTGTCACAATTACATTTGAAATCACACCATCTATTTTTAAGATTGTGTTTGAATTTGAAGTGTGTAGTTATACTCTTTCAGTTAGTTTCTGGTAGGCAATAATCTAGTGGATTTTCAGGATTTGATACTGACATTTAATTTTTTACTTTCTTCTTCCTTTTGCCTATTTTGTGAACTTCATGCTGCTCACTAACATTTGCACTAATACTTACACAAGGATTAAGCTGGATAAAAATGGCAATAATCAAAATTTTGTGATTTCTGAGAAACTTGGAGGAAAGATTCTTTGGGAAAGAAATGAAAACTCCTTGATATAAACGAGAACTGTAATTACCTGTAGAGTTGATTTATCTGGACAAAACAATTTTCCTGGATTCTTCTGAAGGCTAATTCAATTTTGAGTAACTCCCCCCACCCCTTGAAAATAACCAAAGTTTCAAGGGCAACTTGTACCTTTCTGAAGTTTTGACAAACTGGGAAAAGCTTTTAAGATGTTGGGTCTAAAGGAAACCTCCAGATTGCTTCATAAGATAGTTTGCATCTCGCTTCTGAAAACAACAAGAACTTCCATTCTTGGTTAAAAGATGGAGAGGAGCCCTGTTACAGCAAAGTGAGTGACATGTAGGGCTGCTAACAGCAAGTTTAGCAGTTCAAAACCACCAGTCACTTAGTGGGAGAAAGAAGAGGATTTCTCTCTTTGTAAAAAGTGATAGTTTCAGACATCCACAGGGGCAGTTCTATCCTCCCGATAGGGTCACTTTGAGTTGGATTATCAACTCAATGACAGTGAGTTTGGTTCTGAGTTTACTGAAAGATGGAGGAATTTGTGTGGTTTTGAGATTTGTGTCTCTAGTCCTTGCCTTGACATTAACTAACTGTGTGAAATTACAGTAATCCAAATAATTACGACAATACTGTGACTTATTGGGTTATTAATATATGTAAATATATACTTATAAATTTATTATTACCAATGATTTTATAATTTATAAGTTCTAAAATCTTAAGGAATATGAATATATGATGCATATTTTACATTTAGTAACAGATGATGAAGGAGTTCAGGATTTGGAGCCAAAATAAGATGAGAGGCTGATTTTGGAACAAGCCATCAATTGCTTACATGTAAGTTCAGGTTGAATTTGAAAATAATTAAAACAGGTTGATGAGAGTCAAAATGCAAACTTAAACATATCCCACCTGAATTTCAATACTGTCTCAAAAAATCTGACACCTTGAACACTAGTAGCAGGAAATTGATGAGCCATGGGATGACAAGAATACCACACAGAAAGAAATCACTAGGAAATTAAAAACAAAGGAAGAAATGAAATATCAAAGTGGATGTCAAAAGAGACTCTGGAACTTGCTTTTGGATGTAGAGTAGCTAAGGACTAAAGAAGATTTCAGAGAGTAATGATGAAACTGAAGCACCTCAGGGCTTGGATAGACCTGGAGAACATGGTGCTACATGAATTAGTCAATCATGAAAGCACAAATTTCACATGAGACCATTGTTAGAAAGAAAATATAAGAAAACTATCTTCATAATACAAGAAACAAGACTTGGATGGTTATGGAGTAGGGGTCAGGGGGTGATGGTGGTGGTAGGGAGGGCAAGAAAGGGAAGGTAAAGCTATAGACTAGAGGGTGACCTATTAACTTTGGTTAAGAGGAAGACAGTAGTCCAGGAGAAGAAAGAGAGATCAAGGGCGGGAGACAGTTTGAAAAGTAGTCTAAGTTGCTGAATGCAAAATTGACTATATGAAATGTAAATGCCCACACAACTTTACAATGAAAAGTTTAAAAAAGGGAAAGAGATCATTAGAACAGATTGTCATGATGTATATGCAGTTTTAAAAATTGGTAATTATGGAGGT
>PVJH01022773.1:0-36019 GCA_004026705.1 Nesogale talazaci
AGAGGAGAGGAGAGGAGAGGAGAGGAGAGGAGAGGAGAGAAAGAGAAATGTATATGACAGGACCCAGTGTAGGCAGAGGAGAAGAGAAACCAGGAGATGTGGCTTATCCTCAGTTGTCATTCCCTGGACTGCATCGGTTTCCTGGAGCTGCTGTCACAAAGAGCCACAGACTCCATGGTTGGAAGCCACACAGCTGTCTTCTCCCTCCACTGTAGAGGCTTCCAAGTACAGGGTGGCTGGATTTGAATCCAGGAGGACTAGTTCCTTGGGGAGGCCCTGAAGGAGAACCTGCCCCATGCCTCTCTCCCACCTTCTGGAAGGTGACTGCTGGCATCCTAGCTATGGATTTGTGGCAGGCTCGCTCCAACCTCTGCCTCCATCATCACTTGTCCCTCTCAGGGTCTCCTCCTTTCCTGTACAGTCCTCCTTGGATTTAACCCACTCACGGCCACTGAGTCCACTGTAACCCATAGTGACCCCATAGGATAGGGGAGAAATACCACTTATGGGGTGGCAAGACTATAACTCTCACTGTGAGAAGAAAGTTTCGTCTTCCTCCCACTGAGAGCCTGGTGGTCTTGAACTGCTGACCTTGGCTCTAGCAGCCCCACACATAACCCACGACATTACCAGAGCTCCTTCCATTGGATTTAAAGCCCACCCTCACCCAGAACAATCAGGCTCAAGACACTTACCTTTAATTAGCTCTGCAAAGACCCTTGCTCAAAATAAGCTCAGGTTCCCAGGTGTACATATCTTTGGAGGTGGGGAGAGAAATGACACCATTCACCCCCATTACATGAGCCCCAAGAAGATGCCAGCTCTCTGCGCTGTGGTCTTACAGGGCTGAGCCTCCTTGGAGCGGGGAGAGGGGGGCTGATGCATCAGAAGACCCCACCTAACAAAGTGAGAAGCTTCCAGGAGCTCCTGCAGCCCCCGCCGAGGGGTGCAGGCCAAGGAGGGCACACAAACCTAAGCACAGTGGCTGCGTGAGATGGCTGCAAGAAGGTGAGAAGCGGGAGAGGAGTGCTCTGGGCCAGGTGGAGAGGCTGAGGAAAGCATGGATAATACTGCCGAGAGATGGGATGTGAGCAAACCTTGTGCCCAGAAGAGGAAAGAGATAAAGGCTCATGTAACTGATCCCCCCCCCACACACACACACACACACATCCTGCTGTGTTCCCACGAAGTACTGTCCCCACACTTCCCAGGGAACCCCCTGCAGGATTCCCTTGCAGGCTCTGATTCCAGGGCCTCTGATCTGATCCACCCTCAGTCCAGCAGCCTAGTCTCTCCCACCCACCTGGCCAAACCATCCCCTCTGTCTGGCCAAACCTCCTGGGCAGTCAGACAGACCAGATCCTTCTGGAGCAGAGCCCTGCAGCCACCATTGTAAAAATGGTGCAGAGGCAGCAGCAGTGACTTCACAAGGAGGGGGTGGGGGGGGCGGGAGAAGGGTGGCTACTAGCAAGAGCAGTGGCCCAAGGCTGATTTCTATGAGGTAAAGATCAGACAGGGCTCCACCTTCCAACCTTGTGTGGGATTAGCTCTCTCTTTTTATTTTCTTAAACTTTTCTTTTTGTGGCATCACTGTCCCGGTGGGAGTAGGAGGCCCAGCCTTGCTCCTGGAGAGCTGCTGCTGGATTTGAACCGCCAACCCCGTGGGCCGCAATCCCGCACAGGGATTGGCTCTCTTTTAAGCCTAGTGGGCCGAAAAAAACTGATCAGTCTGAATGGTAGAGTTCCATGGTCTATTTGCATGCCACCACCCTCGTGGGAGAGTCAGGTGTTCCGTCAACCTGGACAGGACCGAACTCTCAGTGGTTTGGCAGCTAAGACCTCGTCAGCCCCATGATGTGACCTAACACAATCATCAATTCCCTAACGGGACCTGCTAGGAGTGGTCAATCCGTTTTAAGAAGACGGGGATGAAAGGGAACCTCCTTGCTGAAGGCAGAACTCGGATGCAATTTAAAAGATGCTTCCTTGGGGTGGTGGTCTGCTTCCGACATGAGTAGGCGCTGAAGAAGAGTTCGCTTTCTCTTTCACTGGGTTGGGATCCTGCCTCTGTCTCATCTGCCTTCAGCTCTTTGGACTTGAGCCCGCAGCCTGCCATCTCGCCAGCTGACCCAGGGGGTTCTCAGAAGTCTGCCATCTCACCTCCCGACCTCAGATTCATTCACCTCTGCAGCCTGAAGACCCACTAGCCCTGGATTCACTCACTTCAGCATCCGCCTGCCTGTGATCTCTCTAAAGATCTTGGGTTCATTAGTTCCCATGACTACATGAGTCAGGAGAAGCCTCAAGCCTAACATCTAACCCAAAGACTTTGAACCACCTGGACTTGAACTTGCCTACTTCAACAACAGTGTGACCCATTTTCTTGTCCCTCTTCATTTGCAAAAACAAAAAAGAAGTCACCAGGATCAAGGTCAAGTGAGTAAGATGCGTGGGACAAGGGAGGCATGCTGGGTTTTGCCAAAAACTGGAGCACTGAGATGACGGAGTGAACCCGTGCATTGTTGTGGTGGCAAAACCAGTTCCCCATCTGCCACAAATCAGGTCTTTTTTGTCACACACTATTACACAATCTTTTCAGAAGTGCTCAATAGGAAGTTTGATTAACAGAAAGCTTGAACTGGTAGAACAAACTCCAAATGCACTACAAGTCCACATTTTTGCCTGCTTGGGAAGTTGATGGACATCCAGGATGAGGTTGGTCATCAATCAACATTTCATCTTTTTTGAAAAAAGAAAACCACCTGTACACTTGAGTTTTTCCCACAGCACTGTCCTGGTAAGCTGTGTTCAACATCACAACCATTTCCATGACATTTTTCCCAGAGCAGAAAACAAAATTTTACAGCCACACACCGTTCTTTTAAATCAGCCATCACACACACACACACACAAAGATTCGAGTGGAACTGCTTTTCCAAAATAAATCCCTTGTGGCCAAAGAGAACCTTCCCAGGTGACGCCTCTGGGTACTCTAAATTCAGAGCAAGTTGCCTGGTGTTCACCTAGTGGGGAAAAATGAGTACTACAAAAGCTCCTCTCCACTCAGCGCAATTCTGTTTGGGGTACCCCCTTTTATATAAGCATCATTGGCTTTGCTTCTCTTGAGAATCCAAACTAAGACACCCACAAGTGTGTCAAGCACTTTATTTGTGTTATGGGCAAGCTAGCCAATCCCCTTAGTGGGTCACAAGCACCTTATTTTAGTAGCGCCACCTCATCTTTTGGTGGGAGCTTTTAGACGATTGCTAGAGGGCCACTGGAAGTAATTCAGAGCACTGAAATCACTTAAACAGCAAAATCATCTGGGACTGTTTCTTCATCCAACTGTTTCTCCACAACATTTCACACCAAGTGGTATAGACTTTGTCCCAATACAGCTCGCCTCCTCCAAATATGTACACAGACACTTGTTACCAGAAGATCATTTTACTGCCCTTTACTCTGGGGACTCTCCCAGTGGTGCAGTCAGTTAATGAGCCCAGCTGTTCATCAAAAGATTGGGGACTCAGCCAATCGAAAAGCACCTCAGAAGGAAGGCCTGGAGATTGGCACAGACTCAGCCCCTGAAAGCCCCGCGGAGCACACCCTGCTCTGACGCACACGGCCTCCATGAAGCAGGACCGACTCGCCGGCAGCTGGTTGCTGCCAGAGGCTGATTGCACTTGGCAACTTACTATCTGGTCATGTCAGTTCATCCTCCGTGACAGCTGTCATCGTTATATTGTAATGTGCAGCGCTTAGCCACAGTTAAGCATGCGCTTCCAAATGGAAGGGTTAGGAGTTTAAACCCACCCAGTGGCTACTCGGGAGGAAAACTTGGTTAACTGGTCCCATAAAGATTACAGCGAAGGGCTGAGCCCTGGTGGCGTAAGTGGTTGAGTGCGGGATTGGGGCCCACTGGTTTGGTGGTTCAAATCCAGTAACAGCTCTCCAGGAGCAAGGCTGGGCCTCCTACTCCCACCAGAGGGCAGCGATGCCTCCCCCCAAAAAAAGATTACAGTGGGGGACCCCCCAGGGCTGCTGCCACACGGCATAACTGCATGCATATAATCATGCTAAAATAAATCACATATAATCGCACCATAAGTGTGATCATTATAATGCTCATTTTACAGATGAGGAAACTTAGGTTAGAGAGGTCCGCTGACTTGCCCAGGCCTCTGGCTCTGAGTCAAGTGATCTGCCCACATGGGTCTTGAGAAGGAGTTCCCTCCCACCTCTCTCTCTCTCCTGACAGAGATTTGAGGAAGAGGAGGCGGGAGGCAGGGAGGGGGTGTCTTTAATGAGATTGGGAAGGATAAACAGCTGGGTCTCCCTGGCCTGGAATTCCTCACATCCACAGCCTTGGAGACAGGAAAGCATCTCCCCACCAGATCTGAAGCCTGGGACTTCTCCAAACCCTCCCTGACCCTTCTCTGCAGTCCGAGAACTGTGGTCCCAGGCCTGGCTGCTCAATAGCCTCTCTCAGCTTCCTGTCCTCACCATGGGCTCTGGGAAAGAGGCAGGGGAGGTGCTTCTGCTGCCTTTAGAAGCCCTGTTGGGGCGGAGCCTCTCATGAAGAGAAGAGGGAAGCCCTCCCACCCTTGGCCTCAGACAAAGCCAGCCAGAAAGGGGATCCTTTAGCGACAACCGGGCAGAGACCACCAAAGCCACATTGGGCACCGTTCAGCAAGGACTCCAATCTTGTGCCACCTCCCTCAACCACAGGCATGCTCTGTGGGGCCTGGACTTCCCCTCCTGACTACCTGCACGGCTCAGCTCAGCCCAGCCTCCCACAGCTCGCACCCCCAGCCACTAGTCCCTGAGAAGGTCTGACCACAACTCCAGCCCATGGACTTGCCCAGCCGCCCAGGCCTTCAGGGAAACGGGTGAGAACATTCTAGCTGTATTTGCTCTTATCGGAGAGGGCTTTGCAACACATTCTTGGGTGCTCGGGATCCGGTCCTGTTATCGCCCCAGGAAGGAAGGGCTGAGCAAGTGTGAACTCAGAGGGCAGGTCACCTGCTTGACATACCACACCCTTGGGTGACGCGGTGGAGAGGGAGGGGACAAGGAGGCAGGCAGTGCTGACGTGCTCTGTGGTATCTTATCAATGATACCCTCTTGCTGGGTCAGTCCCCGGGTCAGGCCCTGTGCTCCGCTCTGACGTAATGCTGCAAAAGGTGACCTCTGCTTTCCGGTGCCGTCAACTGTGGTTGAGTTCTGCTGCATGGAGATGCCATGCGCACTGGAACCAAGTGCCTCCTGCTCCTCGCTCATGCCCCAAACATCAGGCCATTGTGGGTCAGGGCGTTTTCAGACTGATCTTCCTTGCTAGCCTCTCTTGGTCTGGAAGTCCCACTGAAACGTCCCCAGCATCACGGCGCCGCACATGCCGCCACCGGTAGGTGGGTGGTGGCTGCGCTGGCTAGGAACCAACCCGGGTCTTCCAGGATCCCCCCTGGGGAACCGACACTGCCCCTCGGAAGAAGCGGAGCTAGAGAGCGGGCGTGGCTCGTCAAGGTCACGCGGTGAGAAAGTGGCAGAGCTGGCCCCTGTCTGCACCTCCCTGAACCCCTGCCCTGCGCCTTCGCCCACGTGAGGCTTCCATCGTGCCTCCTACGCATGCTGGCCGCGCCCACAGGCTGGACTAGAGCGAGGCCGATCACCGCCCCACAGCGTGGGACATTCCCCGAACACCAGGACGCCACCTTCGAAAGGCACCCAGGACGGTCATTCTGGAATCTCCGATGCCCTGTGTTTTCTGTTCACCTCCAGGAGGACAGAGAAGCCAGAGGTGAATGGCCATTCAAGCCCTGCAAGGAGAAGCAACGTGGGTAAGGCAGGCCCGGGAGCTCTGGTCTTTAGAAAGTCAAAAAGATCTGGTGCCGACTTGGGTCCATGCTCTCCCCATGCGCATGGTCCCCACTGCCAACAAAAGCAAGGAGGTGGAGACTGCCAACCTCCCCCGGATGTGCAGGTGGGGGGTGGGGGTGCTGCTGAACCAGGGTCGACATCCTCCAGTCTCTTCCAACTCACTGTGCTGTAGCACGGGGATTCTGAGACAGGAACTCTTGACTGAGCAGACTGCCACGTCTTTCTCCCTCCGCCGCTGGCTCGAGCCACTGACGTGGCAGCGAATCATCTGACGCTTAAGCTGCGAGGCCACCGGAGGCCCTTCAAGCCGCACCAAGTGCTGAGAACCAATCACCGCTGTGATCACGATGGCGCTGCCTCAAGCAACCCTTCCTGAGACATGGTCTACTCCAGCCCCAGGATGCCCCAAGCGTCTGTCTGTCTTCTGAAAGCCTGGGGGCTTATTCTCACATTCCTTTGGAGAGCTGCCTATGCTCAAGTTCAATGGGCAACAGAGCTTTGGGCAGTGTGGCAGTCGTGTACTTGTGTGTCAATTTCATGATTGGTAATGTGGAAGGGGTGGAGTCTAGCCTGTCAATCTGGAGATAGTCTATGAGACCTCTGTGTGGGCATGGCTTTTTCTGAGAATTCTGGGAAATTGCGTAAATTTCCCCCATGGAGGTGAGAGACTATAGTCTCAGTCTCTTGGCGTTGGTCTACTCAAGACAAGATGGTGGAATGCTGATAGATCTTGAGCCCTAGAACCTGGAGGAGCGGGGGGAGAAGTCACATGGGCTTGCCCAGATGAAACCAGACTTCTGGGGCCGGAGAAGCCAGAGAGAGGCCCCTGCCAGCACTGAGCTGCTTCTACTGCCACTGGATACTGATGATGGACCCTGAGCCCTGGAAACAAGGAGCAATAGGGAGACCCCTGCCAGCGCCAGGATGCTTCCACTGCCACTGGCCTGTGATTGTCCTGGTGTCATTGCACATGCTTCGTGAGTCGGAAGGAGACTTTATAAACTGGTATCGGACATATGGGCTAATATCGAACTTATGACCTTGGACTGGACTGAGTTGGGATGCTTTCTCAATGTTCTATTCCTCTTATATATAAACCTTTCCCTTATATCCATATGCGTGTTTATGAATATTTCTCCAGTCTACCAGACTAATACAGGCAGAGAGAATAGTATGGATACAGACCTGAAGGCCAGAGGGAGGCTGGCATGTTTAAGAACCAGAATCACACTTGGCAGGCTTGAGGCCTCCCTGGAGGTGAGGGATACAGGACAGAGAAGTGGCAGCCAGGCACTCATTTTCCTCACAGCACTTATCACCTCCGGGCTTGTATCAGCCCATCACACCTAACAGTGGGGGAGGTCTCAGAGCAGGTTCCTGTGCTTGTTAGGGAGAGCCTACAACAGAACCTGGCCCATTGGAGTTTGCTATATCGGTGCTTAATGAATGAGTGGATGGGTGGACACATGGTAGATGTGAGGGATGGATAACATATAGGTGGATGGTAGATGGTAATGGACGGGTAGACAAGATGTATGGTAGATGGGTGGGTGGATAAATTAATGGTAGACGGAGAAATAGTGGTTGAACAGATAAGAGAGATGGTAGATGGGCAACTGGATAGATGGAGGGAAGGATGGGCAGAGGGCTTGATGGTGAGAACTCATGCTGAATTGAGCTCCCTCTCTGGAGAGCATTCAGCAAATGCCACGTATCTACAGAGGATCGGGCTTGTCATGGGGATCTTCCACTGCTAGACAAATCAGATGTCGCCCTACCTCTCTGCCTTCGCTAAACCAACTGCCGCCAGCAGGCAGGGGAGGAAACAGGCAGATGGCATCCTTTAAACCCATTAATGAGCAGGATCAGGTATTTTTTTATATATATAGGTGAAACCTTCAGTTTAATCAGAGACAAGATAGAAGGATTGGTTACTGATCAACAACCAAGCGACAACACACAAGGGGCTCCCCAGGACCCTGCACCCACACTGGGAGGGGGAGCCCTAGATAGGGACTGCGGGACCATCCTGTCCTGAGGGAAGGCAGAAGGAGCGGCTCTGTCCCCCTGTGGGGCATGCCTTCCCAGGTGGTCTGTGGGATGGTTCAAGGAATACAGCAGGAGTGCAGACCGTTTCCTCCGCCTCCTTCCTCAGCCAGACCTGATGGGGGCACGGGTAGCCAGGGAAGAGCAAGTTCTGATTTCCCTTTATGCCCCTGTACAATCATGTACAAACGGACCTGATAGTGCGTATAAAAGAAGAACCCGAGAAAAGAAACCACCACCAACAAAAGACCCACTCAGGTGGCCAGCAGACACAGAAACTGTTTGTGCTACAAAAATAAACCCTGTACAGCATCAAGGGGCTGTGTGCCCTCACCTCTTGTGTGTGGTGGAGGGGAAACAGATGGAAGGCTAGACTTGGGGAGGAGCGGGGGGGGGGGGGAGCTAAAGTACCATGTGCTCAGAAGTAAGGGCAGAGGGCAATGCAACAGTTCACCCTGTCTTGCCAACCTGTAGAGTCAGGCTAGGGAGGCATGAGAGAAAGAGAGGTGGTTTTTTCTTCATCTTCTAAGCAATCCCCCATGGCTTGGAGAAGGTGGTCTTGCTTGGGGGAATCCACCACCCCTTCTTACAAGAACCAAGTCCTGCAGCAAGCAGTAATTTCCCCAGGCTGCTGTCTAAAACTGGTCATGATCTCAGGCTCACGGAGAGCCTCTGAAAACTAGCCACAAGACCACACCAGAGTTCCCCTCTCTGCTACCTGCCCCGCTCCTGCAGTCTAGGGCTTTGCAGCTCTCCGACCCAGTCAGGAATGGAGTGACTGCATCAACCACCCACTTTCCCCCTCTCCT
This sequence comes from Nesogale talazaci, assembly GCA_004026705.1. Lineage (NCBI taxonomy): Eukaryota > Metazoa > Chordata > Mammalia > Afrosoricida > Tenrecidae > Nesogale > Nesogale talazaci. The sequence goes on from PVJH01022773.1 coordinate 8,733, forward strand.
CAGCTCCATGCCTGCCAGCATGGATAATTAGACAGTAACTTGCACCAATTGAAGAGCCATTGGGATGTTTTCTAGAGACAGAATGCACAACCAGAGTACAACCTGCAGTGCCGGGCAGGGCAGACAGAGCCAGAGAGAGACAGGAGTGCAGCCAGGGGAGAATTCAGATCCAGTTGACCCCAAACCTACTCTGCTAATCTGGTCCCCCTTCCCTGTGCACTCCACAAGCCCATTATAAAAGGGGAAAGTAAAAAAATACATATTTTAAAACACTTTCATTTTCAGGCTATGTTCCTTTGCGTAACTTGGAATGTAAGCCACCAGAACTCTGTCCATTCGCATAGCTCTAACATAACAAGACAGCCAGAACGCTAATCCTCAGAGCACAGCCTGGTTTTTTTAATATAACAGGAAAAGCCAATAGGTTCTGATAGCCACCGCCCATAGCTGGGTACATGTGCAAATAAAGTAATTAATAAAAATAGAGGCCTGTGTACATATATTTATATGACAATGTATTGAGGTCGTGGATGGACTTTGGGCCTCTGCTCAAGCCTTTCCTCAACTCAAGAACACTGTGATGCTCACCCTCCTGGCACCATCGCTGAAGACAAAATGGGTCATCAAGTAAATATGGTGAAGAAAGCTGATTGTGCCCAGAAGTTAAACAATTGGCCATCTATAAGAGAAATAACAAACACACATGGAAGAAGCACGCCCAGCCTGTGTGATCATGAGGCGTCAATGGGATCAGGTAGCAGGTATCAGAAGACCCCAAACAAACAAACAAAACCATTGTTGAGAACAAGGGGGGCCAGAGCAGAGACCCAAAACCCATCTGTAGACAATGGGACATCCCCTCACAGAAGGCCACAAGGAAGGGATGAGTCAGCCAGGGCTCAGTAGAACTCCAGTGAGACACACAATATTCCTCTGGCTTCTCGAGGCTTCCTAAACTCCCACTATCATGGGAGTTAGTCTGGGAGTGTGAGTCCTGGTAGACTAGAGAAACAAATTCATAGACACGCGTTTGGATATAAGGGAATGGTTTATATACAAAAGGAATGGAACACTGAAAAAGCATCCCAACCCAGTCCAGTGCAGGGTCATAAATCCGATATTAGCCCATATGCCCCATACCAGTCTATAACGTCTCCTTCCAACGCACGAAGTCACAGACCAGTGGGTGCAGAGTCCCGGCGCCGGCAAGGATCTCCCCAGGGCTCCTCGCTTCCAGGGCTCAGGGTCCATCAACAGCATCCAGTGGTGGTAGAAGCAACTCAGCACTGGCAGGGCTCTCCATGTGGCTTCTCCAGCTTCAGAGGTCTGGCTCCATCAGGGTAAGGTCGTGTAGCTTCTCCTTCAGCTCCTTCAGGTCCTTGGACGCTGCTATCTTGTCTTGTCCGTAATTCATCATCTCTGAGACTAACTCCCATCAACTGGGGAGATAGCTTCTCATCTCCACGCAGGAAATATCGCGAGATTTCCCAGAAGTCTCAGGAGAAAGCCAGGCCCACACAGAGGCCTCATTGGCTACTCAATGGCTATCTCCAGATGAACAGGCCAGACTCCACCCCTACATCTCAATCATGAAATTGACATATCGAATACATGACCACCACACCCCCCTCCTGCCTTACTCTGACAGGGGGCTAGACGGGAGCAGGCACACTGGTCAGATAAGAGCTCAGGATACACAGGATCCAGGTCGGATAAACCCCTCAGGAGCAGAAATGGGAGTAGCGTTACCAGGAGGGTAGGGGGAAAGTGGGGAGAGAGGAGGAGCAAAGAGGAACTGATCACAATGATCAACGCATAACCACACTACTCCTAGGGGTAGGAACAGACACTGCAGGCAAAGGGAGACAGCGGTGGGTGTAAAATATGAAAATAACAATAGTTTAAAATTTATCAAGGTTTCATGAAGGAAAGAGGCCGGGAGTAGGGGTGGGGGGAATAAGAAGCAGATACCAAAGACTCAAGTAGAAAGAAAATGTTTTGAAAATGAAAATGATGATGGCAACAAAGTCACAAATGTGCCTGATACAAGAGATGGATGCATGGACCGTGATGAGTTCTACAAGCCCTCAATAAAAAGGTTTTTAAAAATTCTGGCAGAGACAATTAATTTAAAAATCCCATTTTTAAGGCTGAGCCCTGGTGGCATAGTGGTTGTGTGCAGGACTGAGGCCCACAGGGTTGGCGGTTCAAATCCAGCAGCCGCTCTCCAGGTGCAAGGCTGGGCCTCCTACCCTTCTCCCCCCCCACACACACACACACACAAAATCCCATCCTAGTAATATTTAATTACTGAGGGTGAAAAATATAAGGAGGTAATGTGTGTAAAGTCCCCAGCTAACCTGTGTTTTATTGAGTGTGCAAAGGCAATCAGTTGTGTAGATCATAACAAATTATGGATGGCACTGCAAAAAAACAGACATTCCAGAACATCTCATTGTGCTTATGTGAAACCCGTACACAGACAAGCGATTCCAAGGGGATAGTGCAAGGGACAGTCAGGAAAGATGTGTGGACCTCTCTGCTGCACAGGCCTGTAGAACAAGAATGTCACCTTGAAGACTAAGGTGCGCCAGACCTATGCCAGGGTATTTTCCATCACCTTGTGAGCGTGTGAAAGCTGAACAGTGAATAAGGAAGTCCAGAGAAGAATGGATACCTTTGAATTGTGGGATGCCTATTAATTATCCCACGGACTGCCAGGGAAACGAACAAATCCATCTTGGAAGAAGGACAGCCACAACGCTCTGCAGGAGAGAGGATGGCCAGACTTAGTCTCTTGTTTGGGACAGGTATGTTTTCAGGAGGCACTGGTCCCAGGAGCAGGATTTTATGTTTGGTCAGTGAAAGAGGAAGCCCCTCCAAGAGATGGAGTAGCACAGCAGAGATGTATCCTCTCACAATTCAAGAAGCCAGGCATTCAAAGTCAATGTGTCTCTGGAATTTCTTCCTTCTGGGGTCTCCTGGAATTCCTGCACTTGTAGCTGTGTCCTCTGATCCCTACCTCTATCATCAGCTGACCTTATAAGGGCACCAGTCATTGAATTTAGGGCCTACTATACTATAGTGTGACTTTATCTGAATCATCTAATTATATCTGCAAAGATCTGAATTCCAAATAAGGTCACATTCTGAGGTTCTGCATGGACATCAGTTTTGGGAAACACCATCAGCCCAGTATACGAATGAAAGATCCAATATTCCCAGAGTAGGAGGCAGTAGAGAAGGCACAGGTTGGGTGAAGTGGAACTGGGAAAGATGATGCTCTCTGGTGGGGCCTCTCTGCCCATGACCTTCATGCTTCAGTTATTGAAGGGCTAGTAACCCCTAGGCTTGAAAAAAAAAACCCACTTACCCCAAAGCTACACAGTCATAAAGCATAGCTCCAGGGAGATAGCACAGGCAAGATGGGGATCTGTGGCTCGAATTTTACTCAGCATCTCCCTGCAGACTTGCCAGGCACAGCAGCAGCAAAGGCCCAGCTGCAAGCTGTTGTCAAGACCCCAGAGAGGCCACCACTGTGGGAGGTGACAAGGGACACCACCACCACCACCAGTTGCCAGTCACCTCCAAGTCAAAGACACCCTACGTGTATCAGGACCAAACTGGGACCATAGCATTTTTTGTGGCTGAGTTTTCTGAGGTAGACCAGTAGACCTTTTTGCAGAATGCCTTAGAATGAACTCAGATAGTTAGCATGTTTTGTTTTGACACCACCCAGGAGCTCTGGGCGGACACAGAAGTCAGTCAACGGGCAGGACTGGAGTTCTGATGCTCAGTAAGACCTTGCATGTTTTATCCATTCCAAGAGGCACAGCATTTCCCCTCTTAATTTCTCGGCAAGCAGGATTCTCTCAGCCCACAAAACATCATGGTTTAACTAGCAGCATGGGCCCTGGTGACTCATAAAATGAGTCTTTCAACCATGGTGTCTGTCGTGGGACTAACGAAATGCCCTGTCGAGAGACCTTTGTCCGAGGTTTCCTGCACATGGAACTAAGTGGAGGCAATCTGAATTTCCCAAAGCAGCGATTTTCTAGAGAAACACCCATCCTGGCAATTTCCTGGACCTGGAATTCCAGCCTGGGCTTTTTCCAAGAATCACTTCTTATCTTGCTAAAGCTGTTACCATGTTTGGATCTCTGGTAAGACACTGAATCCATAGGCTGATCTCGGCTCAGTAAAAAATTTTTACGTATACATTTATATTTTATTATTTTAAGTCATTTTATTGGGGAATAATCCAGACATCATACAACTCAATTTTTCTGTCCTATCAAGAAGTATACAACCGCTACCACAATCCGTGTTAAAACATTCTGTTCCTGCTTGTACTTCCTGTTATTCGCTCCCTCTTCCCCACACTCCCCTACTGTACCTTCCAGGAACCCGTAGTCTGGTCATTGTCTCTCTATCTTGAGTTTCACTTCCCCAAAGAGCAGACAAATTCATAGCAGAGTCAAAATGGCTACCAAGACTAACAACATACAGCAGAGATAAACCATTTGAAAGAAAATGCTAAAAACTAGAGCAAACTCAAAATGTGTCAAAAAGGAGATCAAATAAAGCTTTTTTCTTTTTCTTTTCAAATAACGTTTTAATCGTTCAAAACAGATGTTTCATTTTAATCTACTATACTCACCTCTTCAATGCTCTTGTCTGATAACCTGGCTATTCCTGTGTAGACAGTGCAAATGTGTTTTGGGCTTCCACTGTCATGCAAAGCCTTCCACAAACCAGAATTCCACAATTTAATCTCTGATATCATTCTCTCCTTCAGATTTGGATTATATTATTTATAATCCTTGAATCACACAGACTGGTGTGCTTCTTCTATGAGGGCTTAATGACATCTCACTTTCATGACTGCTTGCCTGAAAACGAGCCTTTAAGAATCTGGGCACCCCTCCACAGGGGGAAGAACAACAGAAAACATAGGGGAAGGAAGAACAGAAGCAGGTGTAAGATGAAAATAATAACTATATACAATCTATCAGGAGGTGATGGGGGTGGGGGAGCTGATACCAAGGGCTCAATAGAAAATAAATGTCTAGAAAAGAATGAGGGCAACATATGTACAAATATGCCTGATTCAATTGATGTATGGATTGTGATGAGTTGTACAAGCTCCCAATAAAATAATTAAAAAAAAAAAAAAAAAGGAGAGAGCCCAGGCATTATTCTTTCTGATAGCCGGGCACCATCTAGTTTCTTCATCACACTTTGCTGTAGCTGCTGTATCTTCCATGTACTCTTCATGAGGATGTGTACTGCCAGCTCGGTAACATTTACAAGTTCTGTTTAACAGAAAAACTCCCCAGTTCTTTTCTCCCTCTGGCCAGGGTATTTCTAAAAAAAAAACCACGAAGTCCCGTGGGTTCTTTGATTGACAATGACCCATCAGAAAGCCTTTGCTCCCCCTGGTCTTGCTGCCCACCCACTCCACACTCATGCCATTAGTAGCAGATGACTTTTGGACATAAAAGCCCTTAGAAAGCGTAACTGCCACCTGGCACCACCGTGGCATCATCACTTCAAGTCTCCTCACCCTCCTGGCAACCACAGGTACTTGAGGCTGGCATCCCAGATGCGAGGGCAGCGTTTAAGAAAGATCAATCCAGTAAGAGGCATCGTGGTTGGTAGTCAGCAGAGAGACCCTCAGTAAGAGGTTTGTTCAATGGGCACAGTGATCACAATGGCCTCAAGCACTCCAACCTCATCCAGACGGCACAGGGCAGTCCGGTTCTGTCAGGTGCACTTCGTGTGTGGGCGTCCAATCTCCTGCGACCAACATTATTTCTACCACCCACCTGGCAGTGTGATTCTATGGCAGCTTGGATGTTGCTACGATCCGAGAAGTGATGCCACCAATGTTTCGAACCCCAGCCGGCAGTCTCTCCATGGGCTTGCCCCGGCAGAGCTTCCAGAGTAAGGCAAAGGCTGGACGGGCACTTCCAAGAACTAGTCGATGTAGTTCTGTGAATCACAACAGAAGACCAGCCCATCACGTGCTAGAAAATGAGCCTCTGGGGTTAAAAGGTGTTCAAAGCACACCGCAGCCAAATCAGGGATGTGGGCACGCCAACGGGCCTAGTGTCACTGCAGGCCACGTGGTGCTTTGTGGACCATGGTGCCCACGACTCAGCAGCAGCCACCTGTCCTGTTGGCCACCATCTGCTCAGGTCTGGGTGTGGGGAACGCGCTCTGCTCGTCAACAGAGTAGTGGGCAGCAAGGCTTACCTTGTCTCCCAGGTGCAGCCTCTGCGCATCATGCACTGGCCTTCAGGTGGGCCCATGACTGGTTCTGCTGTCACATCCCAGTTGTGGCACCCGGTGCTGGCCCACACCGGGCATCTCTGCCTGCCTGAGTCCTTGAAGCACAATGTAAGTGGAGGGCCCCATGTGCCCCAGGATGGAGCAGCTACCTGACCACGTCGTCACGCCGCGAGGCTTCTACTCAACTCCTGAGGGAGGGGGAGGGGACATCTGTTGTGATGAGATGCCATCCAACAGACTCTAGCTCCTGGCGACCCTGAGAATACAACAGACTGAAACACGGCCCCGTCCTGCGCCATCCCTGCACAGCCACTGGGCCACTCTTGAGGGTCGTCCTCTTCCCTGCTGTCAAGCCTCGCGTGCTTCTCCACGTATCGATCTTTCCCGATAGCGTGGCCCAAAGAATGTGAGATGGAATCTTGCCAGCCATGCTTCCAAGGAGCGCTGTGGTGGCCCTGCCTCCAGGACAGAGCTGTTTGTTCTTCAGCACAGGGACCTCGAGGGTTATTGGCCAATCCGTGAATTCAAAGGCATCAGTGAAGCCAACACAGCCTGGTTCTGCGCCCGCCTCAAGGCTGTTCTCTGTGTGTGAGCCACTGCTGCAGCGGCTGTGTCAGTCCATCTCGTGGAAGGCCTGCCCCTTCTTGCAGCCCCTCTATCAAGCATGATGGCCTATGCCAGGGACCAATCTCTCCAAATAGGTCCAGAGCAGGTGAGACAAACCCTCACCATCCTTGCCTCTAAGGAGCCTTCTGGGTGTTTCTGCAATGAGAGATTTGTGTTCTTTGCGCAGTCTCTGGTATTTTCACCACTCTTTGCTGTCATCCCATCTGGGTCATTCTTATTCATCGAGGTGGGCTCTCCCCAAATCGTGCCTGTCACGGCCTGGTCCTCCGTTCCTGTCTGCTCCTGGTGGGGCTTTGGGTCACTCATGGGACCTAGGAAAGTGCAGTGGAGGGGCCACCTGGCCCAGTGGAATGAAGAAACAGAACCCTCAGTCCCTAGCTCACTGTCCAGGTTTCTTGCCAATTCCCAAGAGTCAGCCTGAAACCCCCTTCTCTCCTTGATGTGGCTTTTTAAAACTAGCCTTAGCCCTAGCTTGTCATGCAGACCCCATTTTCACCCATGTCCCCTGTGTGAGTCCGGGTAGACTAGAGAAACAAATTCATAGACATGCATATGGATATAAGGGAGGTTTATATACAAGAGGAATGGGACATTGAGTAAGCATCCCAACCCAGTGCAGTCCAAGCCCACAAATCTGACATGAGCCTATATGCCCAACAGCAGTCTATAAAGTCCTCTTCAGATTCACGAGGTACATGCAATGACCCAGGACAATCCCAGGCCAGTGGATGCAGTCTTGTGCATCCCGTGGTGGTAGAAACCGCTCAACACTGACAGGGGTCTCTGTGGCTTTTCTGGCTTCAGAGGTCTGGTTCCATCAGGGTAAGCACTTGTGCCTTGTCAGTAGGGCGTCTCCAAGAGACTGAGTTGTGAGTCTCTCGCCTCCACGGGGGAAAGATGGCTGGATTTCCCAGAATTCTCCCGAGAAAGCCATGCCCACACAGAGATCTCATTGGCTATCTCCAGACTGACAGACTAGACTCCACCCCTATCATCTTAATCCTCAAATTGACACCAGATTGGGTGAGTGCCACATCCACGTTGGTAAGCAAGGCAGCTCTTGCAGAACTGGACTTGCTTGAGGTGCAGGGCCACTTGGCACACCCAGGTGGTCAGAAATGGCTGTCCAGGGGTTAGGGACTGACTTTTGTCCCCCAAGGAAAAGTTGCCGTTCCTAACCCCTGTGTGTACTTGTGGGAGAAAGATGTGGTAGCCCACTCCTGTGCACCAGTCCAGTCTCAGAATCCCCCACTGTCCCATGGGGTCACGACTTGACGGCGGAGTCTGGTTTGGGTGCCTGTACCCGGGAATGGAAGCCATTTGGAAACCATGCCTTTGATACCCTAATGAGGCCGCATTACGTGTGTCTTAAACAGAGCCCTTTTATAAGCCCAAACTGATTGAGGCAGAGTGCGAGAAGCGGAGATGGGCCTCAAAACTCGCCGCCAGCCAGGCCATTCTGGCTCAGGGCATCCTGGAGGGTAGGGCAGAACTGCCCCGGTGGGTGTCAGGGGCTGTAAGTCTTTACTGGAGCAGCCAGCCTCACCAGCATCTGGTGAGTTCAAACGGCCAACCTTGGACCAATGCAGAGCCCACTGCACCACTGGGGCTCCTGAGAGATGGGGCCAGTCAGATTCAAAGGAACAGAAGCTGAAAGGCGACTGGAACCTTCTCCCAGAGCAGAGAAAGCTGGCCCTCCCCTGAATTGGGGCTTCTAGCCCCCAAAACTGTGAGAAAACAAATTTCTGTTTGTAAAAGCCCCCCACTTGTGCTCTGCTCCCAGCAGCACGAGATTCCATAGGTACCAGGTCAGGGGAGGGCATGGGGCCAACAGCAGGGAAAGAGTGGGAAGGCGGGGCTACCGAGAGCTCTAAGCTTTATTTACAAACAGGTACCAGAACTCCTCACATACCCGCAGAGCCCACTCTCGGGTGCCCCCAGGAGCAGCCAGGCCTGTGTCTGCCCACCCTGCCCAGCAAAGGTGTCCAAGTCCATCTCCAGCCAAGACTGGGCAGGAGCTTCCACTCAGGGGCTTCTCAGGCCCGAGGTGAGAGAGAGCCGGGGTCGTCGGTCAGTCCTCAGGGTTTCTGCTGAGGGGTGTGGGGCCCGATGCTCTGGGATTCCAGCCAGATCGGGGTGGGTGGCGGAGCTTGAGTTGGCAGGGCCTGGATGGTGAATGGAGAGGTAAGCGTCAGCCGTTGCCCCAGTTCTAGGCTCCCCACCCCCCCACCCTGTCTTTCTGGATCTGAGTCAGCGTCACCTTCCTGGGGTGGGGAGGGCAGGTGGGACGGCCAACAGGGGTCAGTGGACCCTCTAGGGCTGACCTGGGTCAGCGGCAGGAGGAAAGCAGCCCTGCGCAGAAAGGCTACCTCATCCCCATCCTGCTCCCTAGGGGGCTCTCTGGTCCCCAGGCCTGCTTGCCATGGCATGGACGTTGGATCTCTGCCCCCCCTCCCCCCCACAGCACTCGGGCCCAGGGCCTGCAACATACCAGATGGGCAGGGCTGCTGGCTGTCGGCTTCCGGTACTGGGCCTCGGAGGCGACGCAGGACCAGAGGTCTAGGTTGTTGGGCAACGAGCTTTTCTCGGGCCTGGGAGGGATGATGTCCCAGCCCAGCAGGCAGTGCTAAGCAGAACGAGGTGTTCAGCACAGCTGGAATAACTGCCCAGGGAGCTGTGGGCATATGCACACCCCAAGACAAAGTGGCACAGTGTCTCCCCACCAGTTTGTGGAGAACCACTGGAAAGAAACGGCCTTCTCCTCACTCCCTCCGCTCTCCCCATGTGCACCCACAAAGTGATCCCAAACCCTGCTTTTCCAGCCCTCCGGCTCCCACCCCCAGGTGCTCCCAGACCCGGTGAGAAGGAAGCACACAGATTGGACTGGACATGTCCTCCCTGCCAGTCTCTTCGACACCTGCAGATTCCCTGAACTGCCCGCCTCAACCAGCACCCCATGAGGATGCCGGCGCACCCAGCGGGCTGGACAGCAAACTGACTGTCCTCTGTGCCCCTCCTTCTCCAGCCCAGCTCCCATCCCGTCAGCGATGAGTAGCCTTTGGCCCTCCTCTTGCTCCGGGACATAGAAAAGGGCATCACAGGAGTGCCAGGGAGCAGGACCCAGGTTCCAGTCCCAACACCTGCTACCTGGCTGGCCTTGGGCGAGCCCTTTCCCCGCTTTCTTTCCACATCTGCACCTGAAAAGTGGGGGTGGCTGACGCCCACGAGGTCCCGAGAGCAGCGCATGGGACACCCAGCTCAAAAAACTGGCACGTCCACATGATGCCAGCATGGGGGCAAACACTCATCCTGGGGCCACGGGCATGCCGGGCCCCCCTCCTCCAGCCTGAGATTCCAAAGACGGGTTCCTGCCCTGCCCCAGTCCAGTCCCCTGTGTGGCATGGAGACAGACCCTGACCCTCCCTGGGTCTCAGGATGGGGTCTGGGCTAGGGATAGGAGAGGGCACAGCTCCCATCCTGCAAACTCACCCGGGGCAGGGCCAGCGTGTCGGAGGCATCGAAGCTTTTGCGCCGGTGGATGTGGTAGCTGTGGGGGGGCTCCAGGACGGACAGCGGGAGGCTCACTCTGGTGGGGGGTGGGGGAGGGCAGTGGGCATCAACAGGGATGTCCCCCACCCCCACCCACCCATGGCTGGCCCTCAGGGATCTTATAGACCTGGCCACTTACCTAACCCGTGCTGGGTCCATCAGGGTCTCCTGGCCCCGTTGGTTCCGGGGTGTCCTGCAGAGGCGGCAGGGGGTGCCAGGATCCGCAGGCACCAGGAACAAACGCCGGTTGACGCGGTAACAGTAGACACCTGAGGCCCATGAGAAGCCACAGCGTAACCAAGGGCCTCCCAAGGTCCACCCCAAACACACACACGCATGTAAAAATCCTGAACACGCACACCCACACCAAGCACACATGAGCATCCTTCGCGTCCCCATGTCATGTGTACTAAGCATGTTTGTAGTCACATGCTGGATATACATGCAGCTATCTGGACACAGGTAAAGTCTGGCACCTAGAAACACACATGTGCACACTCACATTCATGGTCCTCGGCTGTGTCGCTGCTCTCCCGGAGGCTGAGGAGCTGGGGTCTGTGAGGGGGAGAGGGGTGAGCAAGCCAGGCCAGGGCGTCCCTGGGCTGCACCCCCCTCCCCCCAGCCCGCAGGCTCACTCCGGGTCATTCGAGAGGCACTCCTCCTTGTTGGCTTCCCGGAACTTCTGCAGCTTGGAGAAGAAGGCATCCGACTTATCGGTGACGAGAGAAGTACTGTCCAGAGTCCCTGGTGGGGCAGGGCCAGGGGTCAGAGAGCAGATTGGATTGCAAGTGCAAAGGCACTGAGGCAGGCACGGGCCTGGCATGGCTGAGAAGCAACCTGGAGGCGGAACTGGCTGGCAGGGCGCCACGGGAAGGCTGAGACGAGGTGGGAGCCCCTGGGGGCTCTGGGTGAGGAGGCGATCAGATCAATAAGGTATCATATGGATCCCTGTTCTAGCTGCTCCACTGGAGACGGGACAAGCGGCCAGAGGGAGGTGGGAGGGTAGTCATGGTTGGGGGGGGGGGGGGGGGGGGGGGGGGGGGGGGGGGGGGGGGGGGGGGGGGGCAGCGCTAGAGTAGGAGGCTGCTGCACACATCCCAGGAGAGAGGCAGCTGGTTCTAGAAGTAGTGCAAAGACTGGACCAACCGGATTTGCTAGCAGACTGGATGAGGAATATCGTGAGTCAAGGTCAAACACAAGGTTATGGCCTGACCTATCAGGCAGAGAGGCACAGCCCTGGTGCAGTGGGTTAAGCGTCAAACCACGAACACCGAGCTCAATTGTTCAAAACCACCAGCTGCTCGCTCCTTGGAAGAAAATGGATCTTCTTAGTCCTGTAAAGAGTTACAGACTCAGACGCCCGGGGGGGGGGGGGGGGGGGGGGGGGGGGGGGGGGGGAGGTTCCACCCTGTCCTACAGGGTCCCTGTGAGTCAGATGGACTCAGCGCCGGGGAGGCGTCCAGGTACAGAGTCCCCATTCAGAGAGCAGCTGACGGGATGGAAACCGGGGCCTTGACTTTGACCGTGAGAGTACTATTAGCCACCCAGTCGATCAGGAGACGAATGAATGTGCAATGTCACCATGTAGCAATCCGCACTATGTAGCAAGATGCAGCAGCCCTGGAGAGAAACGCAGTTCTGATACAAGCTACGGCAGACAGGCGCCGGAGTTCAGGCAGACACACAGGGCGGCTTCAGAATGTTTGCAGAAAAACGCTTATTTCTGCTCCTTCCATTTCCCCAGAAACTTCTGGAAGCCCCCTCATCTTACACAATCCCAATTACATGATACGTCCAGAAGAGGCAAAGGCAAACAAGTTGATTGGGGGCTCCCAGGGCCTGGGGTAGGCAAGAAGGAATTGGCCATGTTTGTTCCCGGGCTCCTAAGTTTCTACTTAGTGACGACTGTGTTTCTAGGTGGTGACAAATTTAGGAGACAGTCGTGGCGGGCGCATAGCATGGTGCATGCAACTAATAGTGAACTGCACACGTAAAGTAGCTAATGTGGTGATCTTTGGGGAGCTGCTAGCCATAAGGTCAGCAGTTCAAAACCACCCCTCACTCTGAGGGAGAAAGACAGGGTTTTCTACGCCTGTGAACAGTCTTGGGAACTCACTGGGACCGTTCTACCCTGTCCTAGCAGCGTCACTGTGAGTGGGCATCAGTCTGATGGCGGTGAGTGGGTTTAGTTTTGCTTTTTATTATATGCAAATTAAAATCTTTTTTAATTAAAATCTTAATATACGAGGGAGTACCCCAAAAAACCAGAACTTTTTCAAAAGCTATGTGCTTCAATTTTTTTTTTTTTTTTTTACAAAACCACCTCATCACCCCCAAAGTACTCTCCATTACACTTAATACAGTTGTCCAATCTGTGGCTCCATTCTTGGAAAAACTTTTCAAATTCATGTTTGGATGGCTGACAGCACCTGCCTCGATTTTCTCTTCACGTCCTCTTTGTCATCAAATCGCTTCCCATTCATGTCCCTCTGCATTTGCCAAAACAAAAAGAAGTTGCAGGGAGCGAGGTCAAGTGAGTCAGGTGCGTGAGGCAAGAGAGGCACATTAATTTCCATCACATGGCTGCATGAGCAGGCGCATTGTCATTGTGGCAAAACCAGTCCCCCATATTACACAAATCAGGCCTTTTTGACACACAGGAAGCTTGATTAATAGTCTGATATGGTGGAATGAACCCTAAATGCACTACAAGTGCTTTTGTCTGTTAGGGAAGTTGGCAGACGTCCACAATGAGGTATGTCATCAATCGACATTTCACCTTTTTTGAAATGAGAAAACCACTCGTACACTTGAGTTTTTCCCATAGTGCTGTCCTTGTAAACGGTGTTCAACATCACAACAGTTTCTGTGGTGTTTTTCCTGAGAAGGAAACAGCAGAAACACTTCACAGCCGCATGCTGTTCTCTTCAATCAGCCATCACAAAAAACAAGGTTCAAGCGAAACTGCTTTTAGGAAAAAATTCACTGTGACCAGAGAGAACCTTCCCAGGTGATGCCACTGTGTGCACTAATTCAGAGCACGTTGCTTAATGCTCACCTAGGGTGGGGGGAAAATGTGTACTATGAAAGCTCTGGCCAGTGGAGCTTTTTACCTGGGGTTTTTGTTTTTGTTTTTGGTATCCCACTCATATTTGAATTGAGTGATGTGGATGGGCCCTGATGGCATAATGGGTTACACACTGGGCCACTAGGTAAGTACTTTGAAACCACCAGCTGCTCTGTGGAATATGAAGCTATTCCTGTACAGAGTTTTAGTCTCAGAAACCCAGAGGCAGTTCTACCCTATTCTATAAGGTTTTATGAGTTGAATTCAACGACAGTGAGTTTTGGGGGGGTTTTTATTGGCTGATGGAGTTGCTGAGTGGTACAAACTATTGACATGCCTGGCAGCAAACCAAAAGGCTGGAAGTTCAAGTTTACCCAGAGGTGCCTCGGAAGAAAGGCCCGGTGACATCTTTCTTGAACGGTCATAGTCCGTGCAAGCCTATGACGTCCACGGCATCAGCGTGCATTGGAATCATCTCCATGGCAACTCATAGGTGAGTGGTACCACAGAGAAGACAAGCATGCACACCTGAGATGGAGGGGAGGTGTGACTAGGGACAAGAGTGGGGTGGTGCAGGGAGTGGGAGTCCTGGGTGGAGTCACAGAGGGTAAAAAGGCCGGTGGAGAAGAGCCTGGGAGGTGTAGCCAGGGAAGGAGCCATTGGTGAGATGCTGAGGCCCTGGGAGTGTCCCACCTGCAGGGCAAAGTATAAGAGTCTAAGGGACGGGAGGACCTGAGGCTGACACTGCTCATGGCCAATCAGGGGCAGCCAGACCCCTGAGCCGGGGAGCAGCAACACCAAGGTCAGTGTGCTCAGTGATGGCGTGGACGAGCGCCATGCCAGAAGTGTGACAAAGCTGAGTCCTGGTTGAGGTACAAGCTGGGGATGAAATTAGGGACAGCAAGTGCAGAAAGCCCTGCGAAGGAGTTTTATTATAAGGAAACAAACCAACAGAAACATCATGATAACAGACTGAAGCTGTCAAGGGTTCCATCTCGCTTGGATCCACCATGAAGGCTCACGGCAGCAGCCGCCAAGAGACCATAGGATGCGCCGCCTTCGGTCAATCTGCTGCACAGTGTTGAAAGGTGCACCTGACCCAAGCCAGGGTATTTTCAGCTCGTAAGCATTTGAAAGTTGGCCACTGACTAAGGGAAGCCGGAAGAAAAGTCGATGCACTTGAACTACGGTGATGGTGAAGAACACTGAAAGTGCCATGGAGTGCGGAAAGAACAGACAGACCTGTCCTGGAAGCAGGACGGCCAGAATGATCCTTGGAGGCCAGGAGGGTGACATTTTTGTCTCGTGCACTTGGGGTTTGCTTTCAGGAGAGGCCGGTCCCTAGAGAAAGGCATCACGCTTGGTGAAGTGGAAGAGCAGTGGGAAAGCCCGTAAGGAGACATTGACACCGTGACAGGCCCCGACAGGAGAACAATCGTCAGGACCAGGCAGGATCGGGCAGAGTCTCGTTCTGTTACAGGGTGGCTGAGTCGGAACCGACTAGACGACACCTAACAAGAACAGATGCAGAATCGCCACGTACAGAGGCAGGATAGGCCGGTGCAGGGACTCGAGACCTTGGTTTGGGATGACACTGCTAGGATACCCAACAGGTGCTGGGTGGGGCCAGTGGCTCAGGGGTAGAATTCTCCACTGCCATGCGAAGAGTCCCAGGTTCAGTTCCTGGCCAATGCACTTCACGCACAGCCACTGCCCCGTCCGTCGGCGGAGGCTTGTGCATTGCTATGGCGCTGAACAGGTTTGCGTGGGGGCTTTCAAATGTAGGCAGACTAGGAAGAAAGGCTTGGAGACCTACTTCTGAAAACTAGCCAAGGAACACCCTAGGGGTCACCATGGTCCACTGCCACTCATGGGGACAGGGCAATGTTTTATAGCTGATTTCTCATGTTCTGGCTGCTGTGTCGAAAATGGACTGTGAGAGACAAGAGACCAGCAACATATGCTGCATCAGTCAGGTTCACGGCCAAGCTGGGCCTCCACCACCCACTCCCAGGCAACTTTGGACACAGGGGCAGGCCATACCTGCAATCCAGTCGTAGCCCAGGTACGGCCTGAGGCGCCAGCTCCACTCAGGCACTTTGTGCTCCTTGTTGAAGGTCATTCTGAACTGGGAAGGAAAGCGGGGCGGAGCCGGGGCTAAGCCAGGAGGCCTGACTCAGAAAGGTCCACAGTGGGGGCAAGGGGAGTTTATGCCTTAACTTATGGCTCCACTGGGGCGCCAGGGCTCAAGAGGCAAGATGCCAAGACTGGCCTCCTCTGGCTATTTTCATCCAGATGGGCGGTCGTGGAATGCCTGTTGGAAGTGGCTATAAGTTGGGATTGACTCCACAGCAATGGACTGGGGAACCTGCGCCACAATCTTCCCATCCGTGAAAAGTAGCTTTTTCCCAAAGTGTCACCAAGAAGCTAAGGGCCTCCACTGATCAAGCACCTAGGCACGTCAGATGCACTTTAGCCTGTATCTTCCAGAAGTCTCCCACCCTACAAGGGAGGCTGCCCAGAGTGTGTTTGTCAGATGGGGAAACTGAGGCTCGAGGGAGATGTCATGGACGGATGCCCTGCCACCCCATACCTTGGATGACTTCCTTTGTGGAGGTGTCGAGACGCCGGATGAGGTGTCCTGAGACGCTGCACTGCCTGGTCCTCGGTCACTCTCCTCCGAAGTGACTAGTGAGGGTGCCGAATGAGGCCTCGCTTGGTCCAGGGACTTCCAGCGCTGGCACATAGGGCGTGGGAAAGAGACTGCCAGAGAGCTGGTCCTGCCGGGCCATGCTCGATCACAGGGACCCTCTGTGGGGTAGCCTGGTAAGGAGGAAGGTCTTGAGGTAGTTGAGGTCATCATCTGAGACGGCGGCGCCTCTGTGTCGTGCCTGCTGCTGGAGTCCAAGTTTGACTGGGAGAGAGAGTGGCCTAGTCATAGACCATTCAGCCACTGGCCTGCTGTTGGTTGCCCTAAGCAGAAATGGCTCCATTCTCAACTCTGTTCCAGCCACAGCAGTGTCCCCAGCCAGTCTCTTCTCTCCCTGGATCTGTTTCCCCATCATTAAGAAGACCCGGGCTATCTGGCTACAGGTCTGAGGGTGAGGCCGTCATTCCCACACCCACCTCCGAGGCTGCCTTGGCCACAGACTGCCGCACAGCATCCTGTCCGGCCCACAGGCGCCCCAGGAGCTCCAGGTTGAGCCTCCGCAGCTGCACCTCGTCCCGGGTGTCCACCATGGTGGGCGTGTCACGGGTTTCCCGCAGCAGGTGCCCCTGAGTTAAGGGCTGTCCTCAGGGCTGCGTTGTGCCCCAACCAAGTGTCCCACCTGAAGTCAAGATAGCACAACATGTGGTGAGAAGGGGGCCCTTTGGACCAGGCCTGGGTTCTAGCCCTCCTCCTGATACTCCCCAGCTATGCGTTTTCAGGCAATTGATTTGGACGTGCTCTCAGGTAACCTGGTTGGTGGTTCAAACCCAGCAGCCGCTCCCTAAGAGAAAGTTGAGGCTATCTGCTCCCATAAGGATGTAAAGCCTTGGTTGTCATACATCTGAATTGACTGGATGGCAGAGGGGTTACCTCAGAGAGAGATGGAATAGTATCCAGGCACATGGCGGGTCTAATGATAAACTCTCAGCACAGCACCTGACATCCAGGAAAGCATTCAACTGCAGTTTTCCATTGTGGAGCCAACTCTGACGTACGGTGACCCAAGTGTTCAGAGCGGAAGTGTTCCATGGGGTTGTCCAGGCTGTGACCTTGCACACACATCACCAGGCCTGTCTTCTGAGGTGCCCCTCCCTGCGTGGGTCCAAACTGCCCACCTTTAGACTAGCAGCCCCATGCCTAAGCATTTGTGTCACCCAGGGAACAAACACTCAACATCTTTATTACTGAAAACTGTTCAGGTGAACCGCCTTACCTGCCAAAAGAGAATAATCTCTCCACTAGCCGCCCCTATGCAATGAGACTCACTTGGTCCAAAGCACCATCCGTCTGCCAGTTTGTCATACTGTCCTAGGTCACCTGTGGCTGATACAGAGAGCAACCTCACCTCGGGGATTTCAAACACCAGCAGGGAGCCACGGTGGGCAGGCTTCCAGGAGAGGTCAAAAGAGTGGGATCTACTTGGGAAAACTCCTGATTGAAAACCTCAAGATCACATAGAACATCGTCCGATTCCGTCATCAGAACCAGCCAGGGATCAGGGCTGGAGGGAAACATCAGGCTGCACAGTGCCGGGGCCCGGCCGACAACATACCAGAGACGGTGAGGTCCAGGCAACCTTCAGTTCTGGGGCCCACGAGCAGGAGTGGATCACGTGATAATGTCTCTCTAGCCAATTTGTGGCACACAGCTCCACGTCGAAAGCATTCTCCTTCCTGATCCCTATAGACATCGGGCTCCTGTTCTACCTCTTTTTACAGACCATGAGCCAGAGAAGTTTGGCTACCGGCCCCAAGTCACACGGTCAGTGGCTGCAGGTATTTAAACCCAAAAGAGGTGGACTGAAACTCCTCTCTGCCTTGGGGTCCCCAGCCTGTCATGTGGATGGGGGCTTTGGGAGCCTCATACTTTCTCTTCCTCAGCCTGGGGAAAGGGATTCTCAAACTCAGATCCTTCCAATCAGAGTCTTTACCCCGACGGGCATCGTTACCCGCTGTCCTGCAGCACTGGGTCAAGGCTTCTGCCCTCCGACCTCTAACACAGAGAACCGGGCGCCACGCCAGCTGCCTGGTCTGCAGGGCTGCGTACCCCGCCCCCCACCCCGCCTTCAACGGTCGAGTGGGACTGAGTCATACCTCTCAGGGTCCGGGGGCTCGGTTTGGCACCCGTTCAAAAGGCGCGATCTGTCCGGCCCTCCTCCCGGCTCCGACTGCGTCTGCAGTCACGAGGCGCGTCCATGCCAAAAAAGAAGCAGGAAGAAGGAAAATCAGGGAGCCAGCTCTCCGCGGCGCCGAGGCGGGAGCCTCGAGAAAGGGGAATCCCACCGCGGCTCCGAACCCGCTCCGGGGATGCACGTGCAACTCCCAGGAAAGCCTCCCTCCCCAGGGGCCAGCCCCGCGGTGCAGCACTCACCGCCCGGAAACCCGGTTCTGCGCAGCTGCTGCCACTGGGCGCTGGCCCCGCCCCGGGCCCGCGTGGGCAGCGGCCCTGATTGGTCAGGAGCGGCAGCCCTCGACCAAGCGGTACTCCGCGTTCCACAGCGGCAGTTTCAAGCGCGGGGCGTGGCCAAGGAGCAAGGGCAACAGCCAATTGGCCGATTGCCAAGGCGGGTTTTTGCGAACCCGGCGCGCTGGGAGGTCGAATTCCGGGTGGTTCGTGGGGAAGCCTCTGCAGCGCTGTTTCTGCAGCGAAGCATGAAAACAACAACCGCACCGAGGCAATATGTCTTCTGATCTCCTGACTACTGCAGTTGTGGACCCACACAAGGCCAAGTCCCTGACAACTCCAGCCTTTCCTCTGTTTATCATGATGTTTTCTCCCGGGCCGCTTGTGAGGATTTGACTCTTCCTTACACGGAACTGCTGAAGGCGGCTAGCCTGGATCTTCACCGCCAAGGGCTTGAATTCCCACTCACTTTCAGCAAGCAAGGGTCTGCCATCTGCCCTGTTAATTAGCCTTCCTCCAATCCCGATGGCCCACTCTTCTCTGATGATGTGCTCAGACTATAGACTGAACAGATACGGTGAGAGAATACAATCTGGATGCACACCGGTCCTGATTTTCAACCATGCAGTATCCCCTTGTTCTGTGCCCACAACTGCCTCTTGACCCATGTGCATGTTCTAAATGAGCACAATGAAGTGTTCTGGAATTCCCACTCTTAAAGTTATCCACAGTTTATTAGGGTCCACACAGTTGAATGCTTTTGCATAGGCAATGAAACACAAGCTAACATCTTTCTGGCATTCTCTGCTTTGGGCAAATATGGATAGGACGTCAGCAATGATACCTCGTGTTCCATGTCCTCTTCTGAACTTTTGGCAGCTCCCTGTCATAGCTCCTTAGCATAGCTTCCAGAATGACAACACACAAGTCACCACAAGACAACAAACTGGCCCACCAGTCGTGGACATGAACATAAGGCCAGTGAAAACACTATGTCAACCGACCTGGGCCGGTTCACCCCTCCTTAGGCAACCTGGTGGTCCTTCGCTCCCAGGAGGTCACCATATTGATGCCAAACTTAGTGCAGACACCCCATAGCGCACTGCAGCCCAGAACTCCTGGACTCAAGAGATCCTCCAGCCTCAGTTTCCTGAGTAGCTGGGACTACAGCCATGCACCACCACACCCGGCAAACACCATGTCATCAAAGTGACACAAAAGTGACACCTTTGGTTTTCTAAGGCTCAGTTTCTGAATGGCACCTCCGAAGCCGAAGCTGTCATATCCCCTTGTCTCACCATTGCTATCAATAAAGACTTCTAGCCATTAAAAAAAAGTGACACCTTTGATCTCTTGACATTGAGAAGAGGTTGTATGCAGCATGTACACATCTTTCCTGTTTTTAAAGCACCCAGTATTCCCTTGTCCTGTTTGCACAACTGTTTTAGTTCATGTACAGTTTCAGCACAAGCACAATGAAGTGTTCTGGAATTCCCATAATTTCAATACTATCCATAGTTTGTATGATCCACGCCTTGGCATAGTCAAAACACAAGTAGATATTTTTCTGGTAGTCTCTGATTTCAACCAAGAGCCATCTGACATCAGCAATCACCTCCCTCATTCCATGACTTCTTCCGACCCTGGCTTCCAAGTCTTGCAGCTCCCTGACAAAATTGCTGCAACCATTGTTAAATGATCTTTAGCAAAACTGTATATGCATGTGGTAGTACTGACATTGCTTCACAATGTCTGCATTCAATTGAGTCACCTTTCTTTGCAATAAGCAAAAATATTACCATTTTCTCTTCCAGTCAGTTGGCCAGGTGGCTGTCTTCTAAATTTCTTAATATAGGCACATAAGTACTTCCTGTGTTTGTGGAAACATTTCTATTAACATTCTGCCAATTCCTGGAGTCTTGATTTTTACTAAAGCCTTCAGTATAGCTTGGACTTCTGTGATAGGTAGGTTTATTGTGCCAATATGGCCAATGAACGCATGTGGGATTAAGTGAAGGGCAGAAATATAAATGGCTCAGCAAATCTCACCCTTCTTGTCTCATACTTTTTGATCATTGGACCAGTGTGCAGCCAGCCAGCTGCCTTGTCTGTTCTGTGCCTCCATTTGCAAGCTTCACTGCCTGTGGGACACCTAACCTGTGGACTGTGTTGCTGTTTAAGGTTCCTTCAAACTCTGAATCACCACGCTACTGGAATATACATCTCTGGAGCTGGGGACTGTCAGACCCTGTCATCTGGCTGACTGTGGGTGACCTGCCTTGCTGTTTGCTGCTGCCTCTGGCCGGGTATCCTGAATTGTTGGTGGCCCTCAAGACTTGAAGGACCGCCAGCGTATTAGCTGTCTCACAGAAGTGAGTAACATTGAGCCATTTGTGCTGCTTTATAGATTAACAGTTTATTTTTATCTTAGTGTCCTGGTTTTGTTTCTCTGCAGAACCCTGTCTAACATAGCTTCTTCAAATACCACTTTTTTAAAAAATCATATGCTGCCTCTTCAAATGGTTGAATATCGACCAATTCTTTTTTGTTACAGTGACTCTGTGTATTCTTTCCGCCTTCATGTGATGCTTCTTGTACCATTCAATATTCTTCCCATTGAATCTTTCAGTAATTCAACTTGAGGCTTGTATTTTTTTTCTTCAGTTCTTTGAACTTGAAATATGTTAAGCATGTTTTCTTTTTCACTTCCTACCTCCAAGTCTCTGCAATTTCATTATAATACTTTCTTTTACATTATCAAACTGTCCTTTAGATGTTTGTTTAGCTCTCTTATTTCTTCATCTTTTCCATTTGCTTCAGCTACTCTATGTTCAAGAGCAAGTTTCAGAGAATCTTCTGACATCCACTTTAGTCCTTTCTTTCACTTTTTTAATGACCTAACTTTTTTTTTGCTTTGCCATTTCATTTTTTAAATAATTTTATTGAGGGTTTACACAACTCTTATAATTCTTACATCCAACATGTCAGCACATTTGTACATTTATTGCCATTATCACTCTTAAAACATTTTTTTTCTGCTTGAGCCCTTAGTATCAGCTCCTCATTCTCCCCCACCCTCCTTCACAAACCCTTGACAATTTATAAATTATTATTATTTTGTCATGTCTGACATCTCCCTTCACCCACTTTTCTGTTGTCTGTCCCCCAGGCAGAGGATTATAGGTAGGTCATTGTGGTTGGTTCCCCTTTTTACCCCCCCCCCCTTCTCCTTTCCCTACTGGTATCACTACTCTCATTATTAGTTCTGAGGGGGTTTATCTGTCCTGGATTCCCTATATTTTCCAGCTCTTATCTGTACATCCTATGGTCTAGCCAGATTTGTAAGGTAGAATTGGGATCATAATAGTGGGGTGGGGGGTGGAGAGACAAAGCATTAAAAAACTAGAGGAAAAATAAAAAATAAATAAAGAAACTAGGGTGCTTTACTACACCCTGACTGAGTCATCTCCTCTCCAAAACCCTTCTGTAAGGGAATGTCCAGTTGCCTACAGATGGACTTTGGGTCACCACTCCACTTTCCTCCTCATTCACAATGATATGACTTGTTGATCTTTGATGCCTGATACCTGATCCCATTGATACCTCGTGATCATATAGGCAGGTGTGCTTCTTCCATGTGAACTTTGTTGCTTCTCAGCTAGATGGCTGCTTGTTTACATTCAAGCCTTTAAAACCCCAGATGCTATATCTTTTGATAGCCGGGCACCATCAGCTTTCTTCACACATTTGCTTATGCACCTGCTTTGTCTTCAGCGATCATATCGGGGAGGTGAGCATCATGGAATGCCAGGTAATAGAACAAAGTGCTCTTGCATTGAGGGAGTACTTGAGTGGAAGCCCAATATTCATCTGCTACCTTAATACTAAACCTATGTACATAGACCTATATCCCCATCACCACATGTAAATATATTTGCATATATGCATGCTTGCATTTTCAATGTCTTTTGCCTCCTAGTTCTTTCCTCTATTTCCTTTAACTTTCCTCTTTCTAAAAAACGTATTTAGGCCTGAGCCCTGGTAGCGTAGTGGTTGAGTGTGGGACTGCGGCCGACTGGCTTGGCAGTTCAAATCCAGCAGCAGCAAGGCTGGGCCTCCCACTCCTACCAGAGGGCAGTGATGCCTAATAATAACTTTTTTAAAAAGTCAAAAAATGTATTTAAAAAAATTTCCTCTTTTCCAATATCATGTTCAGCCTTCATTTAGGTTTCAGTAATTCCTCTCAATCACATTGCCCTTGATCAAGCTCCACGAGCCTCCTACACCCTCCTTGCCATCAATTTTGGATCACTTGGTGTTCCTTTGTTCCTGGATTTGTTAAAACCCATTTCCTTACCCCACCTTCCCCTCTCCCATTTCCCCCCAAGAACCATCAGTCCTGTTGTTTTTTCCCTCAGATTGTTATCCTTCCTATCTTATCTAGATAGACCTGCAAAGATAATAATATGCACAAAAACAAGACAGAGCAAAACAAGCAACAAAAGAAAACAAAGAAATAACAATAACAACGAAAAAAACCAATGACAAAAAAAGAAAAAAGATGAAAAGCCTGTAGATAGTTCAAGATCTGTTTGTTGGCCTTTAAGAGTGTTTTCCGGATGAATCTAACAGGGTTCCACGCCCTGACCCCAACGTCTATTTTTGGTGTTCCCTGGGGACTTCATTGCTCTGTTCCCCTTGATGTTCTGTTGCACGTCCTTAGTGTTTTGCCTCAGTGTGGTCAGCTCAGTGGGTCAGCTCCCCAGGCACAATCAGACACAATTCCCACACTGTGTCTACAGTGTTGTCCCCTGTAGCGCTATGGGTCAGTGAGGGACATTGTGTCTCAGAGTGGGTCCAGCCCTATGGTCCTCTCTGTGCTTTGGCTGCTCTGAGCAAGAATATCGTCCTCAGAGTTTGTCTGACCTGCTTCTTTCATGGATGATATTGATGTCAACCCACAGTTCTTTAGGAGTTCTCTCATTAGTATTCAATTCACCAAATCTGCTCTTGAAATATTCTCTAAATTCAGATAGGATGTACTCAAGATCATATTTTGCTCTCAGGAACTTGTGTTAATCGTCTTCAGTTTCACTCTGAAAATGCCTGAAAGAGCACCTTGTTGATCTGTTTCACAGTCAGCCTCTGGTCTTGGTTTGGCTGATGATAGTGAACTTCTCTGTCGTCTCTCCCACAGAGATAGTCCATTTGATTCCTGTGTGCTTCATCTGGCAATCTGTCTACATAGTCATCACTCATGTTGTTGAAAGGGTATTTGCAAGGAAGATGCCATTGGTCTTTCAAGCGTCTATCACAAGATCTCCAGCTTCAGTCTGTCACCAAGGGCGTATTTTCCAACGGCTGTTCCTTCCTCTTTGTTTCCAACTTTTGTTTTGCAGTCGCCAGTAATGATTTTGCAGTCGCATCTTGATGGCATGTTTGAAAATTTCCAGACTGAGGAAGTTGGTAGCAATCCTCAGTTTCTTCATCACTAGCTTTAGTGGTTGCTATCTAAATTTGAAAAACAGCTGTGGTAACTGGACTTCCTTGCGGGCATATCGATGTTACACGACATAGGCAGCATTGTGTTCAAGAGAGATCTTAAGATATTCCCTTTACTGATGAATGTCACATCCTGCCTCGTGGATTTGTCTCTTGCAGTGCAGTGAGCCCAACGATTGGCCAACGCTGGTCCAATTTGGCTCACTAGGGCCTAGGATGTTGGTTTCTATGTTTTCCATCTCATGTTTTCTGACTTGCCACTGTTCTTCGACTCATACTTCCTACAACCCACATGGTCACGATTCAGGGAGCATTACAGCTGCTGGTACCTATTAGAGTCCTGCTTCACAGACAGTGACAATCTTGACAACCTTCCTCCTCCTCGTCAGCAAGGTTGTCTCTGATCTGAGGAAGCAGTTTGTTCACTGTCTAACTTTGAGTGGCTTCCAGTCTGACAGAAACTCATCTTCCAGCCTGACTTCTGACCGTATGATTTTCAGTGGCTAATGCCTCAGAAGTGGACATAGCCGAAGAGGAAGACTTCTTCCTAATCTGTCTGTATTCTGAAAGATTCGCAGAAACCTGTTCACTGTGGGTGACCCTGCTGGTATTTGAAATACCATTGGCATTGTTATTTTAGGGTGCAAAAGAGACACCAACCTCAAAGACAATTTACGGAGAACTTTATGAAGTCTTCAGGGCTAGAGACACAGACACATATGTCATCCAGTTGAGGGAGGCCCTGAGCCAGAGGTCAGGATGGCTTCAGAGGCTTCAGCATCAGGATGCCAGTTAGACAAGGCCTGGAACAAAGGGAACCAGCATGAAATCATACGTCCCATTGACAGATGGGATTACAGAAGTGGCAGCAGGGCCGTGATAGGGGTGGGCATTACATTAGATAGAAGGACTTACAAGACTGTTCCAGGGCCTTCCAACTAAGGCAGTCAGGGTACCACTGCTAGGGTGTGATGTATGGCCATGCCATTGACCCTCAGTACTGTCCCCAGTACAGTGGCCTTCATCAATGACACACTCAAGCACTCTCCTGAGGGACACTGTCCCCCACTGGGCTGGCTGGAGAGGGGTAGAGGGACTTCACCAATGCACTGTGCCTAAGGACAAGATGATCCACATCCTTGGTTAATGATCAGTCATGGCGGATGAGTCATTATGCCTTGAGCTTCAATTTGCAAGGTCTGAAGTTTGAAACTTGCTGAAGAAAGTCAGGGTTTTCTAGTCCCCTAAAGAGTTACCGTCTCAGTCGCCCACAGGGGCAGTTTATCCTGTCCGAGAGGGTCACCATGGTTTGCATTGACTCCATAGCAATGAGTGAGTGAGTGAGTGAGAAGTGGTTACTGACAAGGAGTTCAACGGAGGAGGCTTCCTCTATGTAGGGACCCTGCAAATGGACCCTGGGTTTTCGTCACCTCCTGAAAACGTGCTCAGAATTGAAGCTCTAACACAGCTTCTGGCACCACAGAAACATACCAGCTACCACCATATACCCAGCTATCAGATGGCTCATTGCTCCACCAAAACCAAGAATCCACACTCAACTGCTTTTGAGTTGATCTTAGAGGGGGCTCCTGGGAGGGCTCAAACCCCCACCTTTCAGGACACAGCCCAACATGCTACCTGAATCCTGGCACCCAACCCTGAGACTACAGCAACATACACTCACTGCCGTCGAGTCCATGCCAACTCAGAGTGACTCTGGGGAGTGTTTTTGAGCAGACAGCCTCATCTCTCTCCTGCAGAGTGGCTGGTGGATTCAAACCAGCGAACCTGTGGATAGCAGTCCAACTCCTAGCCCACAAGTCAGGTTTTCTTTGCATCCAAGTCTCACATAGCTATTTCAGAAAGAAAGAGAACCTTAATTGCTCAGGCTATTTTCTTTTTTGTTTGTTTGGTTGGTTAGTTTTTTTGTGGCATCACTGCCCTGATGGGAGTAGGAAGCCCAGCCTTGTCCCTGAGAACTGCTGCTGGATTTAAACTGTCAACCCTGTGGGCTGCAGTCCCTCACACAACCACTACGCCACCAGGGCTCAGCCTTCAGGTTATTTTCAAAAGCCCTAGTACAAAAGGCCAAATCATGTCCTTTGACCCGTAATAGGAATAGATGACTCAATTCACTGTGGTTTCAGGAAGACAGTAAGAAAGATCCCACAGAATGAGCACTGGCTCCTTGGGGCCGAGTGATGACCGCTCTGTTCTCTGAGGAGAGATGGCGTCATGGGCACGGGCTTACTGGGGTCAGTGGGGATGATGGGGACTAAAGTGGCAGCGGCATCATAGCCAGAGGGCACCTGGATTACAACAGGAAGCAAGATTGGAGTGACAGGAAGATAGGTGTGTCAGTCCGGGTTGACTAGAGAAACAAATCCAGAGACAATCATATATGTGTAAGAAAGAACTTTATATCCAAGAGTGTTGGGGAAACATCCCAGCCCAGTCCAGATCAAGTCCATAAGTCTGATATTACCACATATACCAGTACTAGTCCATACATTTTTCAGACTCATGCAGCCATGCAATGATGCTGAATGCAGGAAGAGCACAAGCCAGTGGGTGGGAAGTCTTGTGGATCCAGTGGCCATAGAAGCCCAGCCTGGCAGGGGTCTCCACATGGTTCCTTCAGCTCCCAGGTCTCTGGCTGCATCAGGGTAGCTTCATCAGGTAGCCTCTTGTCAGGAAAGACTTGCAGGGACTGAGCGAGTGTCCTGCTATTGCTCTCCTTAGCTTCGACCTGATTGACAGGCTCACCTCCACCCCTTTGCTCTTAAGTCTCAAATTGACAAGAAGATTATGGAACTACCACAACAGCTGAGATCCGAGACCAGAACTATGTCGTGATGTTCTGGGAGCCACATAGCAGGATGGTCCCCTGGGATGCTGTTCACCTTGATTCAGACTTGAGCAGCAGACCTGGAAAGTCAAGAGCCCTCATCCAGTTCCCACATACAAACGGGTTCTCAGACTCTGCGCTCAGCCATTGCAGGAGGCCAAGTGAAATGTGGGGGCTTTGCGGGAGCAGAACACACAGCCTTTGGCATGTGGTGAGCAGTTGTTATTACAATGTGTAATGTGCTCCTCGAGTGGAGGCTGGGGACACACACACACACACACACACAC